>LN890951.1:430651-474850 GCA_900010015.1 Tuber aestivum
CGTCCTTAGTTTTGAAAAGCCTAGGCCAGTCCGGTCGAAATTCTCTGCGGCCGCCAGATGCCCAGGTAATCTGAAGATATCTATGGACGGCCTGCAGGCTTTCCACTTTTAATCACTCGGAAAAAGATATCAGGAGCAACATGCACCTGAACCTATAGATCTCGCTTAAGGTAAATGCATGACATCCAGCGATGAACCCCCGCTGTACCCCAATATGCTGTCCTACCTCAAGGCACTATACTATTCTTCACACAACTCTCTGGCCACCCCGGGTGAATATGTATTGTCCGCATGAAACAGTTAGTCCTGTTGAATAATGAAATATTTCTTGGTAGTGAAACACACGCGAGCCCTTGAAACATCGGCCTGCGGGTGACCCAGGCCGGGCCCGGCTTTGGTTTGGAAAAGCCGCTTTCCCACAGTCCGGCCCGGCCGGCCCTGAAAAAGCCTGGGCCAGCCCAGCCGTACTCAAAACTGGACGGACTGGCCGCTTGGGATCACTGTGTTGCTCCTGATATCTTGTTCCGAGTGATTAAAAGAGGAAAGCCTGCAGCCTGGGACGCTCCGCGTTGACTGTTCAATCACCAATTGACCTCGTCACATCATAGCATGGCGCAAGATCACCACCGCGCCACCCAAGTTAGGTTTTTTCCCTCCAATTCAAGTAGACGTATATTGGACTTTTTAGGGTGAGGTTCAGTTGCCGAGTTGCCGCAATGCAGTATTGGGCAAGTGTGATACCGCATTGGCCAATCTTATGCATTTAGGATATATTCCGCAACCTATGCCAATGCAAGAAGGGCTGTTCGGTTCCATAACAGAGGTCAAATCATAGCAAAATTGGCTTCTTTTGACATGTTTAGGGTCGAAACCTGGCTCTGAAGAAAACTAATTTAATTTGACATTTCATATCTATAATTTGCGACATGATTTATCTCCTACCCTCATCACTAGTCTGGACAGAACTGTGGGTACTGGGGCGGAAATCACCGCTAGGAGCCCCATCAGACCCAGTGTTTCCAACAGTCCAGTCCGTCCGCCCCTGGGGTATGACGGGACGGACTATATCCCGTAGTCCGTCTTTTTAGTAGCGCGAGGATGGACTACGCCTGGGACATGTAGGACCGGACGGACGATGGAGAACTACCGTCCTAGTACCTGAAACCCTATGAACAAAATGGCCTTGTCAGCCACAATGTCTCAACAATTTCTGAGGTTCATTGTGGTATAATATGTTGTTCCCCGCGGTCCCCTGTAGTCCTTTGTAGTCCCCAGTATTCCCCGATAGTCTCTGATAGTCCCTCGCTGTCCATGGTAGTCTCGCGCCGTTCCTGGTAATGCCCAGCCATCCCCAGAAATCCGCCACCATCCCCCTCACCACCACTGTTTCACCCCGTAGGCTCCGCCGTTCAGCCTAAAGATTGCCGTCCTCTACTTTCACCACCTGGAATGGACTGCACACGACAGTCCTGTCTTGTCCAGGGCTCTCGGCAATCCCCCTGACATTTAGGAACACTGACAAGAACGGCACACCCAGCACAGCCATGGAAGGAATCATACGGTAAGGGAAACCATGTTCCACGCTCGACTCTGCCAGGACAGCGGTGGAGAAAAGAGTCAGATTTTCCAACCCAGCCTGTACCACGACCCAACAAGTGTCATTTGAATAATTTTTAATGCCGTTTCAACACATATTAGTGGGTGCATGATAGCTCGAAAACCCGAGCTACCTGGGTGGTGTCTTTTTGCTTCTTTCAAGTTACCGAAGGACCCCAGCTCAGGTAAGCTTTTGACAGACACTACTTGCTAAAATAAAACGTCTATCCCCAACCTTTACCTGGGCGTAAACGACCGAAGCGCACCCCGCTTGCAAAAATTAAGGCTCACCTCTTGTAACCTCTCTGCATCACCCGCGATCCTGTTTTCTGGGAATATT
The DNA here is from genome assembly GCA_900010015.1 of Tuber aestivum. Lineage (NCBI taxonomy): Eukaryota > Fungi > Ascomycota > Pezizomycetes > Pezizales > Tuberaceae > Tuber > Tuber aestivum. Next base: position 432,588 of record LN890951.1, read on the forward strand.
TGGTTTAGGAGTAATGGCTGTAAACACTCTTTCGCTGTTGTCGAGGGCGCCAAAGGGGAGTGGTTGCTTTGTTACCACTGGCGGTGATATCTTAGGGACAGATTTTTTTATTATAGTTAGTATATCATGAGTCCTTTGAGACCTCTATGTTTGTTCAAAGTGCCATTTCTCTCACTCACCCTGCTGACCTGATTCTCAACTCCGGCGCATACAGCCATTTATTTCTCAATATCAGATTCGTTAAACTGCTGTGCGCGCCTTCTATCCTAACCCCTGCCTCCTTTTTGCTGCCGGGGAGGTCTCCTGGTTCAACCTGCGGTTCCAACCAAATTACCTTCTTCCCACCCCGCTTCACCACTCTTCTCTGGACACTATAGGGGTCAACTAAGACCTACCTATGATCCCTTAGAACCTGTGGACTTTTGGCCAATTTTTCCCACCCAATCCCAGCAGGCAAATGATAGTCTATTCCAGATAAAAATTAGCCCATAGCCAAAATCCACTGCCACCCACTATGGCACCACCCGAAATATGATTAGTTAATAAAGCAATTCCCTAATACACCACGCATTCTGATCTTTGCCAGTACGTATCACTCTAGCGGGGTGCCAGTAATCCGGTGTCGTGTTTCACTGTAAAGTCTGAACATAACAAACGGAAGATTCTTACCAGAATCTACTAGTGTCTAGTGGTTCCCTCCAGATTATACAGCACTAGTCTTTATAGCGTATTCCAATCTATTGAGCCTTGATCCCTTTCTTAGCTGCCCCGTGGCCTTGACCTTCAACTCCTTTCGAGCAGTCCTCTAGCCGTGTGGGAATACCTGGCATTAGAGACTTCTTGGTTCCTAATACCATATCACGGTGATAGGAAGAACCGAGAACGATGCTGGGGCTACCAGAATTTCCCCTCCCGGATTAATGGAAATTTCAGCTGAAGGTTTTCTTTTTCTTTTTCTTTTTCTTCCCCCCCGCTTTTACTGCACGGTCGGGACGAATGAGAGGAAATACGGAGCAGACCTTTCAGGTATCGGTGAGGCAACTCCAAGGTCCTCCACTAGATTATCAACCGAGCCGGTTGTCGAGGCAGGGTATAATATAGCCTAGTGTCGATACTTACCCCAAACCCAGGCTCGAGAACAAGCAATGGTGAAGGATTTTAAGCAGAGTGCCCGGTTGAGGAAACATTAAGATAGAAGCAACGCCTGAACACCTCTCCATATAATCAAGTCCCTCGGTGCTATACAGTATGGCATTGACTAACATGGGTCCTCAGCGTTCTAAGACCGGTGCCAGAATATGTATTACGAGTATTCCTCCTTCAACACCACTATCCCGATATCAAATTGGGGTAACTTGCGAGTTGTCCCAGCTTTCCGGAAGACGAGGGGCCAGGAAGGGCATGTCGGCAATGTCTAAGGAAATTTAAAGGAGTGGAAGACGATACCGGCTTACACCGAGGAGGTATTAGAGGAAGCCAGTTAAGATAGATCCGGTTGCCCTTGTAGAGAGATCACGGAGTTAATACAGTTTCTACGCCCATCCATATAACTCTAAACTCACCTCTCCCCTTCACTATACTTACACTATCACAGCCCAGCCAGATATATAGAGGAACAATCCATCCCCTACTAGGCCTCCCTTTATAGTTGATAATAAATTGATAACCGGGTAAGCAGAACATTTGAATTCTTGACTCAAATCCGGGGGCTATGGATACGCTGTTCAACAGAGGGACTTGTATCAGGAACTCGAAATCCGGCGCTATTCGGTTGTGATTGTAGATTGAAAGATTTGCGTCCCACCTAAAAGCTTTGAAGGTCTAGCACCTAAACTCAATTTCGAGGAAAAATCGGTAAACCCGTCAATTTGAAGGGTTTTCCCCAGTCACGAAGTCCTCAATCCGCTTTCATGCAACTCACCTAATTTCTCTTAAGTCACAGCTCATGTGAGGAAATTAGGCGCCCACTCAAAACGAAGATTCAATCTACCCGTTTAACGGGACAGGGATACATTGTAGTACTAGCTGGGAAGGAGGAAAAAAGGGGGAAAATGTATAAAGACAAGCTATGTGATATTATTGTCTTACGCGGGTAACCGAAGAAAGGTCTATGGGCAAGGCCAACTGTGTAATGTTCTATTTTCGGTTGAATTTTTAACTGTCTAGCAACCAAGCAGTGTTCCCAACGGGCCGGGCGGGCCGGGCTGAACCAAAGCCGGGCCCGGCCTGCCACAACTATGGGGGATTTAGCCCGGCCGGAGCCTGCAGGCTTTGAAAAGCCTGGGCCTGGCCGGGCCGGGCCCAGCTATAGGCCGTATAGGCCAAGTACCTGCCACCTGATAGGCCGGCCCGGCCTATATGGCTTAGCTAAGCCGGGCTTAGCCTATGAATACGGGCTTACAACCCCCTCAGATCGTTGATATCCGCTCGGCTCATCTCCCATTCCACTAAACTAGTCTGAGTTACTCCCGCGAGAACCGTAAGTTACATAGTCCCTACGCAAATTCCACGCACTGGTGCTAACAGAATAGAACGAGTATCAGTAAGATCACTAATAGTATTAGGCACTGATCCTACGTGCGGGTAGTGATATGGATATTGCTCGTGGTTGATGAAAACCCCCGAGGTCTAATAGGACTTGGTCAACCATAACGGGCACATTCACTGATGGATTCCTGCCGAAGAAACTGAATGGGAAGGAAAGGATTGTGGGATAGGACTACGTTGGAGAATCTGGAGGTAGATTTCCTGGACTTCTTTGAGCTGGTTGTGGATCGGTAATCGCGTAGTTATCATACTTCAACCAACAAGTGAGGATATAGATAAAATAATAAGCCACAATGAAAGTTGTAAGGGATCGAGCCACTCTTAAAACAATCAGCTCTAAAAATCCCACTTGCGGGCCTGTAGGCTCCTACCAGGCCTGATAGGCTTCGGCAGGCCGGTTGAGTTCGGCCTATATCCGCCTAGGCTCATCGTCAGAGCGGCCTGACTTGGCCCAGCCTATGGCCTATAGGCCGGCCTATCACTGACCTGGCCCGTTGGGAACACTGCAACCAAGACACAAAATAAACGGTTCCGGAATGATGTGTGGAATTGGGCCTAAATACATTTTTTGGTGGAAACTCTGCGCTCATCTCATTAGAGAAACAATACAGGGAACAGCCTAGTGGACCACAGCATGGAATTAGTAGTAAGCGCGTTGCTATATTTTACCTAGTACACATCCTATTACCTAACAAAAAACCATACCAACACACATACCAACACACATCCAAAGAACATCCAAAGAACATCAAGTTGGGCTTTAATATCTGAATATTTTTCCCCCATATCTGATCCGGAGTTCCTTATTTCCGCCTTTAGTTCCAGATACTTAGCTAACATATCCAACTTAACCATCGTTACATCTGACTTAAGTCCCCAATATTTCACCAGGATATCCGATTCAAGAGCCTGTAAACCAGACTGGAGCTTCTCATGATTCTCCGCGGTGTTTGTTTCCATCCTCGATGATAAGTCTCCAATAGCCTCCCCGTAAATTTGGGTAAACTTTGTCAGCTCCTATCGAGTATCAGCATCGTAAATCGTTCTCAAATGTCATCCTCTAAATATGGGCTATACTGTTCCGAAGGCCATAACCCGATCGTGTAGCCCCCCACTATTCACCTACTCCAAAAATTCATCAGTCGCCATTACAACTATCACTTGTTTAACAACTTACCAAATGAGAATTGTCTCCAGGAATCTGCTGTTGCCCGACCTCCTCAGTAACAGAACCTTCCTGTTTTTGCTCCGGGTTGGACAAGTTGTAACCATGTCCAGCACCCATAAATAATGGTGCACATCGCAGAGGGTGCGGGTGAACTGGTTGCGGAGCCAAGCAGTCCGATTTCTCAGAAGGACGGAGCATAGCCGTATGAGCAGGTGGCTAGTAGTCGTCTGTTGTGATATGAACTGTTGTGGTGCTGGGAAATTGGTGCGACCTTGTCTATCAAAGGGTGAGATCGAAGAAAGTTGCTGTCCCTCCAAGAGTGTTAGGGTTGCTCTCCTTTTATACGTGGGGAGGGCAGCAGTCAACCCTCACACTAGTTCTACCGCTTTCCCGTATTGGGAGAGACAAATACGTACTATCACAAGTACCAGGGCTCAACCCTATTAGGCAAAACGGATAGCGATATTTTTTGTCCATCAGGCTCAAAATGGGGCCCTACGATTTCTCACCTAACCTTTTATCAACAGGCTAATAATATCACTGACTCGCCTCGATCCATTTTTTGACCTCACCACTTCCCAGCAGGATGGGACTCCAACAGCCACATGGAGACCCTGTCCGGAAGACTAAACCAGATTGAACCATTACTAACAATCTTTGCAGCCTACCGACATTCGAGCGCCGCAAGTCCTAGAAAGGAGAATGGACACCGCAAGCGGAGAGGTAATTGTGCAGTGTTAGCTCAAGGATGACGGGCGCTAGCAGCAGATTACAGATTTCCTCTCCGAAACAGTTCCAATCTGGGGGTGCGTGTGGATCCCGAGGGTGCAACCGAGCTCTGTAGGTTATAACCTTTAGAGAATTAGGGGAGGCACAAGATGGGACCTATAGGGTCGGCAACCGACGCCGATATGCTCATCATGTGCGTACCATTTATTGTTTCCCCTGGTCCGCTTCTCCCTTACTCTGGCATTTTGTGAGGTATGTGCAAGCACATATTAACTGGCATAAAATTGGGCAGTAAGTTCCCCACCTCCCATCAATATATGACGCATACCGGTTCCATGGCATAAATCCACCTACAAGTACCCGAGCAAACGGGTTTTCCCCGCGAACAAACTCTCAGAATTGCAAATTTCAGTGCACGAGTCTTGTTGGTCCCGCTAGACTGCGACAGGACACGTGAACTTCCTGGGCAGGCTTCTCACACTCAAATCTGATGCAATTTTCCGACCAGATCATCTGGAGACCCCGCAGTGCCTAAGATCAAGGACATTCTATCAACGCACTGCATGCCCTACTGTCTTCCACACCATTCAGCCAAATACGGTGGACAGGAAGATGGAAAAGCATTCCCAGTTTTCCTCAACCTGAAGATGGGAACGGTATGAGGCCCTCGCTTCAAAAGTAAGGGAAGTGGTAATATCATGAAAAAAAGAAATTTTCCAACATCGCCATATTTCACGACATTGCTATTTTCCTCACTCCTGACTGTGTAGGCCTCGTATTGCCCCGTCCTTTGCACAGAATAAATTTCAGAACACTTTGGATTCAGGATGGGTTGTTTGGGTACTAGGAAACTACTGCTTTTAAAAAAACATGATCATGAAAAGCTTGAGCAAAGCACAACCGCACTGTACATGCCAACATGGTCAGGAAAAGAAAGAAAAAATAGGGAAAGAGGAGAACCCCCCCCCCCCCCGAAAACTAAAAGTTAGGAAGTTAAGGTAAAGACAGTTCCACTCGTTGCGTATCCATCCGGAATCTAACACTCGCAGATATCGCTCTCCTACAGTCTTTTCTCAGTGAAAAGGAAGAGATACTCTTGATCGTGCTGAAAAGCTGTTTTTTTATAAATTCCATGGGGCTTTTGATGTAAACCAATGCGCTGTGCTGTGCCTTCTAGGTGATAAATGAACTTACAGACAACTTGTGAAAATAAAACGCAGGATTGAGGAAGAAGATAAGAGGTATTGTGACTGAAAAGGGGGAAGCCCCTAGAGGCGCTGAGGTCAATGACGTCAGTGAGCGTAAGAGGCCAGGTGGGCCGCGGGTCCCCTGAATGCCCCAGTACTATGGTGATTTCCACTACATGCCGTGCGAGCAGCAAACATTCTATCATTCATGCAGATACCGAACCTCGACCACCGCCCTCCCTTCTCCCTTCTTCCCCTCCCGAGCCCCCCCGTACCCCCCCTTTTTCGATCCTAATTCCCGTGTTAAATAGGTTAGATTCAGCTATTTAGCTGAAAATACAGCATCAGATTCCAGGCAACCACTGAGATTTGTACCCGGGTATCATTTATGCTCCACACCCATAAAGGATCTTCTTGAAGCCAATCTATCACCCGACTATCCCTTAAGCTAGTGAGACATTCTGTCTATTTTAAAATGTATAGCACTAGCCTATTTGGGGAGTCCGGAGGGAATGCACTCAGACTCTCTGGTTCCTGTCATGGCCATTCTCAGGCCTATGGATTTTAGAGTTTTCTGAGCACTACGCCCTGACAGACCCACAAAGGTTTCCCTATCACGATTACCAAATTAGGCTAGTGCTACACATTTTAAAATAGACTACAGGTAAATGTCTCACTAGCTTAAGGGATAGTCCCGTGGGTAGAGACTGTTGAGGGACAGGCTCGTGTTCCCTTCAATCCGCGTTAATACATACACATATGCTAGAAATATCCTAGCAATCCCTATCGATTCCAGAGAAGCAGACAGATACCATCAGTGACTAGAGAAAGAGCTCTCGGGGATGCGAAGGCTAGACCCCCTCTTTCAAGACTGAAAGAACCTTCTAGTCATGAATGACACAATGAATTCGGCCTTAGGTCTCATAGGGGAACACGCAGTTGCCTGGCATCAAAAGGTTTGCTGAAAAAATTTGTGTTGTAGGGCTGCCGTGGGGCACAAGATCCGGTGGATATTGGCTTGGAAATCAAAGCCGTGCCCGGGGTATGTCTCCTCGGCAGGTATGTGGGGAACTTGGGTAAGCACTTAGAGTATATTTGAGTCCTAGAATAGATGTCATGATCTTGTTTAGGCCCCCACGACACACCCCGACACGACTTCATTCCCAACTGCAATTAGGAGGGATGAGAGCCTTAGAAAGTGGCAAGAATGTTTACTATTCGATACTTGCGGCCCACGTCCCATACTCTTAATTTTCCAGAACGATTGTGCTCTCGCGGCTGTGACTGCAGCGGTGAGAGTCCAGACTTGGTTTTTTTTAAGTCTGGTCCGGTAAAGAGTCTCCTCCTCCCCTCGCCCTATTTCCGACCCCGATGGGAAGGAGTGGCACTAAAGAGGACATGAGCAAAAAGGTCTGGGATTGGGCAGCTGGCCATGAAACTGCGCATGGTGGCGAATAACAGATTTTGTTTTTCAGCGTTCGTGGGAAATCTTATCCCTTACTCACCCTTTCCCAAATTGGGGAAGCTTCCATCTACACTTTGAGATGTCAGGGCTGTGGAGAAGAGTTGGCAATGGTGTTGCATTGCTGATGCTTTGCCTGTTTGAATAGGTGTTTTGTGAATGAGAGGGACCGACCGAGAACCGGTATCACGTGGTTCAATACAATATATGATGAGGTCATTGTTTGCCGGACAAGTATTGAAAGGTCCCAGAAGTCAGCGTGATTCTAAGATGTCTGAGAACATGGAGAATTAGGGATTTACACTGAAGAGCATTGCACTAATGGGATGATGTAACAGCATAGTAGAACTCTAGAACATTTTGGAAATATGTTTGGATTGAATTGGGTATAGTCTCCAGGAGAGTGTGAAAAGGAGATTCTTGAAGGGGTCACCAGGAATGAACAGAAGGTGGGAGTGGAAACCAAAGTGGGAGATGTGGCAGGAAAATCGGAGAAGGGTCTATTTTGTATAAACTCAAAATTTGGAGTGCTCTGGAGTGTATGAGAGTGTTTAACAATTTGTGGTGCAGTGTGGCACCATGTGGTAAAAGTATATAGACATAGTGACATTTTCAAATAGCAGATCACTTATCCAGAGCAACAATTCTGCAGCCATAAAAATGTGAGGAACACAGAGCAATTACAATTAAAGCATTTATTGAATAGAAACAACCCATGATGAACATCTTTGTATAGTAACTCTCTGGAATCACTTAACTGAAAAGGGTTCACCTACTCCATGGAAAGAAATTGCAAAAGAGGTGGGAGTTGAATGGTATACCTGCTGGATGATCTATTTGCCTATTTGCAGATGAAGAGGCAAGGATTACCTTCCAACTGAAAGCATACCAGGCAGCCTCCTACCCTAAAGGAGGATGATGTTCAAAAAAAATAATTCTATACCACTCTTGACTGCAATATGCAATGAATACTAAGGGAAGAAATTAGAGACAACCTTAGTCTCTCATATCATCCACATTGTATCCAAGATATCCTTGCATTACAAAGACATCATAAATGTACTCCTTGTTACAAGTGCGGAATAAGAGCTGAAAATTAAGGAGAGTGAGTATGGAGGTGTCAGGAAAAGTGTGTATGGAGGTGTCAGGAAAAGTGAGTATAGAGGTGTCAGGAAAAGTGAGTATAGAGGTGTCAGGAAAAGTTGTGTTGGACATATGATGATTGGTTCAGAAATTTTTAGTGTGATGAGTCCTTTTCTACAGCCAGTTTTGGCAGCTCATCAGTTATTAGAAATACTCAGGAGCAATATCATTCTGAGTGCCTAGATGAAGTGTGGGAGTCAGGATCAATAGGGGTCATGGTTTGGAGTGAGTTTTCTGGATACTTGAAAAGTGATTTGGTTTTCATTGATAGAAAAGTTACAATAAACTCTAAGGTTTATACAGTTCAGCACTTCTATTGAGCTCCCTGTCTAGAAAGCCGAGGTGGATGGGAGGGCCAAGGGAATATAAAGAAAAGCAACAATTTATTGTTAGGAATTAGTGCTCTCGAACGCCCCTATCGGCTATCGCTCACTGTCCCGGTGGGCGGCTCCAGACCCCTAGGTAATCTAATTGCTTTATCCCAGGAGTCAACAAATACATGAAGGATAGCCAATGAAAATATTCCACTGATACCAAACTGACTCATGTCAAGCCCATCCATATCCCCAGCAGTGCCAGTTTGCATACTCTCATGAACCCACTTGAATATTCCAATAGCTTGTTTCAATTATCCATCTACTAGAAAGCAGCTGAATCCGTACTCCCACAGTAACTCCCCCACCAAACACCTCCTGCTTGGGTTTGTAGGGGTCGCTATCTAACACACCATGTGAGTTACATACCCCCTCAGTGGGGAGATAGTGGAAAAACTGTCTCCAAAGAGTGACCCCATAACTGACCTATTAAGAATTTTTCTTCCTATTCTCCTCTTTCCCGACAACCTCCACAAAACCCCTAACCGCATCCCAATCTTTACCGCCAGACTTAAAAAACTTCTCAATGTCCACCACCCATTTATCGATGGCATCCTTCTCTCCAGAAATCGCTTTGGCGGTGGCATACGCTGTGCCTATAGAAATCGACTGTGCAAGTTGAAACCCCAGTTTAATATCCCTCGTGAGGTCATCGATCCTCGAGCACATAGTATCGGTCCCCGGATGTATACCATCGATCCTCGAACAGAAATCCCCATGATTTCCCCTCCGCGAAACAACTAGACCAGCAAAAAGTGAAGCATTAAAAAGTCCAAGACTATATTAGCTCAGACCCCCTGTTATAGGAAAGATTGTGTTAGCAACCATTCAAGGCTGTGGTGGCAACGCTATGGCAACGTACCGATGAAAAAATTCATTCCCGATACTAGATCTGAAGCTTAACTCTGCCGGCGATAGATTTGCTTGCTCGCTGTCTTTCCTGTCAGGCGGGGTTATTCGAATTGAGCCGGCTTCTCCCCTTCACCCACAGATTAGCAAAAAAACCAGTCATCCATGCTCCAGCCAGTCCGGGAGGCAATCCAAAGTTAAACAGACTCACCTTGTCATTTTGCAATCCTTGCTCTTTGTGCATCCGTCCCTGTGTGCTACTATCGAAAGAGTGTGGAGTACTCAAGCCGGTTGGAATTAGGGGGGCCAAACGAGAGCTTCCAACCGGATCGGACAAATAGAAGAAAGAATCCCCAGCCAAGGGAAGAAAATATTCAACTTATCGGCACAATCCTGGAGAAAGGTCGAGCAGGCGCTGCAGACCAAGGGAGAAAGATTCATAGACTTACCCCCTAACCCCTAAATCCTCCTTTCCCCCTCAAGCGTGAGAGATACTATGATATCATACCCTTAAATTCCAGGCACTTGTGAAAACGACACATGACTACTACCGCAAAAACTCGCCAAACTCGCTATGCAGGTAGGAGAATTTAGGCACTGATGCGTGGCGATACAGCCAAGATCATTCCAGTGACCAACCTATTTTCTCTTAGCTGATGAGACCAGCATCATTATTACAGTATTTCATGTAGGTACCGGCACCCGTATACACCTATTCTCAGGTGTTGTTGTCATTTTCCGTCATTTCTCAGGGTAAAAAAGCTCCTGTCCAAGCCCTAGCGCCAATACCTGCATGGCGAGTTTGGCGAGTTTTTGCCGTACTACACACCACCATATCCGGGAGGCCGGTCAATGGTTCACCGATACGCCATGGTGCGCTCACGAACGTCAGAAAATTACGAATACCATACCCATCGTCTTGATCATGCGCCACATCTCCGTCACCCAAATGCACGCCCAAGCGCCATGTGGAACGTTCTCATCGCTTGAACTGCTGTACAGCATTCCTCTGCCTCTGCTAACCCCACGATCAGCTCCGAATCCGCTTGTCTCAGAAAATCAGGCGTTACCAAACCACCGCTGCCAAGGGCCTCAAAGAAGGAACACGGAGTGAGGTGCTCGGTTACCAAAGTTAAAATTAATGATTTGCCGGCAACAAGCTCCGTATTGGATATCACTCCATTAGGTGATAGGATAGGGATTGAACTTGGAAACGAACGGTTGACAAATTTCAATTGTCGCTCGTTCCGGTGAAGACGATTGAGTATAGCCGGGCACAATTTGTACGATTGTGGCGCCATGGTGTTTTTTCTGTTGAACATACCTCGACTTTTACACAATAGAGCTATGCGGGGACCATACAAACACATCCGTAGACCCTTAAGCACTCGCGATCTCCAGGTGTTGAAGGTTCTGCTCTAAATCTATTTTCTCTCTCCCTCCCACCCCTCTCCCCAAGCAAACAAACAAGACTCGATCCGTCCGCACCTTCACCAGCTCTCCATATTCCTCATCCGTTTCCACATAACCCTTCTCAACTCCTGACTCCACTCTCTGTATATATCATAATTTATCTTGCATCTTTCCTCCATTCTGGCTCCGCAAAAACTTCTGTAGTGATCATTGTCGCTTTACTTCTATTTTTTCAACCTGTCCAAAAAAGAAATCCCAACCCCGAGCGAGACCCCCCGAACAGGTCCCCCCAGCCTGGTGCCTGGTATGTGACTTAAAGCCCAGTTTGGCTCACCGTTGATTGAGTAGTTCGTTGATTCAAGGCAAATTTCTTTTGGAGCTCCTTATCCGGTTAGATAAATTTCTTAACATGCCCGAAAGCATGCTTTAACACCTATCAACTCAATTCCGTAACTCTCCCTATCAACCCAAAACGCATTTTGAACCAACAAACGGCTCAATCAACCGCGAGCCAAACAGGGCCTATGATAAGTGTTTGTTTACCCTAATGACCTGAGAATTAGAGGGGATATTAATCAGACTAACCCTGCAATAAAAATTACACCTAAAAAGCAGATTTTCTAGGATACTCTCGACTTTTTTTTTTCTTCGAAAAAAACTCAAAACTCAAAACTCAAAACGCCAGAACCATGAGAACAGAAGAGTCGCTTAACTTACGCCCTACCAGGTGCCCTTCCAAGAATCCCACGAGGAAGGATTTTTGGTTGCCCCCCTCCTCAAGGGATTCCAAGATCAATTTTCCTTTTCCTAGACTCAGCTTCTCTCGTTAACAAGCATCGGTATAATCTTCCGTAATACCATTTGTTAATAACTTAGACGATGGAGCCGCCCGTATGCATCACGAGGGTACCGCAAAGTTTGGTGAAACCCTTCACAATGCTACAGAGCTGTTCTGAATAAAAGTCAAAGGCTGGTTTTGCAACCAGGCTGGGTTAAGGATGTCTAGTTGCCCTGGTAAGAGGTTATCTCATCGTCAACCAACAATAGCTACTGATCTTGGGTCCCCCTCACCATTCTCAATTTGTGGCAGCCATCATACATGGGGACGTGTCGCTTCTAGAACACTGGAGAACTGCTACGCCAGATCAATCGCCCTGTCCCTGGGGACTGGCCTCTTTCCCTTCCCTCATGTGTCTCCCTAATTGAAAATAATCCCGCCCGGACATGCTATAGCTTGACCTATCCCTCCACAGTTCCTACCATCCTCATTTAGTGTTAAGAGATATCATACGCCCGTTGAAATTCCACAGCACAAGTTCCGGGCACTGGTGATGAGACCGATTTTGAATGGATACGGATTATGTGTACTGGATTCCAATTAGTGTTCCTAGAGATAATGGATAGCGGAGACCTTTTTACCATTTATTTCTTTCCCCACCTTTTCTCCCGTGCGTACCCCCATACCCCAAACTCTGTCTGCGAAACGCCCTCCAGTTTCCCCTAGATTTTAGCTGAATCATCACACTAAGGAGTTATTCCTTTACTCACTCCTTAGTAGAACCTCAATCGTTGTTCGTTCTTTTGTTGCTCTCTTCTCTGTTCCTGAATAAGAGCAAGTATACCAGTGTCCAGACAGTCGCCCTATATACATTACTGTACATCACAAATATAACAAAAGAGGGGCCCAGGACAAAGGAAAAAGTACTTCCCCCAGTACTTCCCCCCAGTAGCGCTGTAGTTGGATACAAATCCGAAAAAAGGGATATACTTCCCCTATGGTGTCCGCATGCCCCCCCCATTGTCGCCCCTCACGCCAGCCGAAAATCCACTACCGTCTAGACCTTATCAAAAGGTCCCAAGTTCCACCAAACACCATCTTTACTTTGAGGTTCCGGTAGTCATACATTAAGCTGACATTATGCAGGAAACAAAAGTCGGCACCAAGAATATTGATATCGCTAAATCGAGAGTTGGGGGGCGACATGCGAACCTCCTTAGAGTGCCCACCGATCGTGACAAGTGTTGGATGTCCTTCCCTGATATTAAGAAGTTTGCTCGTCTAAGCTTGTTAGTCAGATGGGGCTCCCTTCCTCATACCTCATACCTACACTTACCTGAGCAGAAAGATATGTTAACGGAGAACAGCCGTCCAAGACAAAATAAACCCAACGAGCCTCCCCTTTCAGGCCCACAGCAAACGGCACTATAGGTCTGAACTTTTGTCCATAGAAAAAACCAGTGCATGCGCAAACCACTTCTCTGGCATCAGCCTCCGTAGCCTCCGACAAATATGGGACACCCAATTGCTTAGCAATTGCTGTTTTCAGGGTCTCGTGATTCACATCTGTGATCAACACATCATAATCCATGGAATCTCTGCCGGTGCTACCAGCACCGGTTCTCCCGCCTCCCTTAGAATCTTGCTGGTGCCTTCCTCTGAAATCGTCCCGTCGATCAACCTGGGCGGAAGAGAAACATCGAATGATTGCGTGGCAACGGAGGATCCCGGAATATGGCACTCCCACACTATCGATATGGTGTGATGCGGTGAGTTTGGGGTGAGCGAGGCTAGCTCTACAAATGGGAGTAGCCCCCCTTAGTGCTCGAAGGCCGAGGTGTTTGAACATGTTACTACTGCGACCTTTTTCTATCGTCTTTGCTTGCCTACTCGTTCGTTAAAGCCGCGGAGTGAAATCTGGTGAGGTACTTTTGTCAGTTTTTCCAGGATGTCCTATCCGTAGCTTCTCCAATGGCGGGTTTGAAGTGTCTTTGCTCCTTCTCCCAAAGCCTGGGACAACGCTCCCTCTTATACGAGTGCGGCCGATAAAGATATTCGCCACGTGCCTTATCTAAGGACAAATCGCAGCCAAAAGGTGCACCAAAACTTTCTTATCAGACTCACGTGACGAATATATCTATCGGCCGCAATCGTACACGCAATGTGGCGGATGCCAAGCCTCACGCTGCTCGAATATTACGCCCGCCCCCCTTTTTTGTCCTATGGTCCGCACCACCGGAGTGCACAACTTCAGATATCCCGGCCCCAGTAATTCCCTGCGGTTCTCGGTTCCGATGAGGCAATGGAATTAATGGAAATATGTCCTATTCTTATCACTTATGCAGAAAGATACAAGCAGTGAGGTCTGTAAGATGGGCTAACAAGCCAGTGCGTGAAGGCGAATAGAAATTTTCACAAAAAGCACAGTCGATACTATCCCCTTCCTTCCCTCCACCGGGGGGGGATTCCCAGAAGTTTATAGTATGTTCATGACACATAGTCCGTCAACCTTTCTCCAACGCAATTCTGCACGGTAGTGTCCCAGGGTGTTTCTAAGTGAGTGCAAGACTTATCCTGCTGTCGCACGTAGTGGTCATAATTCACCAGCCAAAAGAAAGCACCAGACCATGGGCATCGTGGGTTTTATGGGCACTCAGATACACAAAGGCCCTCTAGTATATGATGTCACACCGGTAACTAATTATGGGAATTACTTCCCCAGGGCGCCCCTTGCCTGCTGCTCGCAACCCTGTTATCCTCCACGCAACATTTCTACCATCGATCTAGCAAGGCCAACCTCCGTTCCCAGAACGCTCTCGAGAAAACTACAGATCTTCCGGCATTTATCTTGGCCACTCAGTGTCCAGTGATAGAAGATAGAATCTTACCCCTTCCTTCAGAGAGAGGTCCTTAGTTGCAGGGGAACGAATGGCGTCCAGAGTACCGTGGCACTTCTACGCTTCCGGCTCCACTACTACGCTGGCTTCGACCTCCCTCCCCTCTGCTCAAGAGGTTCCTCGAAATACTATATTGAAAATAACGAAGAATACAGAACCTTTTGTGAAAAGGTACAATACCACTACCTATAACAGTGACAGCAGTAATAAAGTAGACAAACAACAAAATGTACCAGCAACTTACCTTCATGACCCAATAACACGAATATCCTCGTGAAACTATCTATCTATTTGAACCAGCCAACTCAGTAGTCTCAGGATCAGACACCCCCTAAAGCCGCAGTCCCACGGCAAGTCCCTGTCTAAACCCATCCCCTTCGAGTTCTTAGTCCATAGCTGGCCTATACAACACCGAGTGAGTTACATTCCTTTATCAAGAGATGTGGTGATTAACACCTTGAAGGAATGATATTACCACAGACATCGCAATGTATTTTCATCCGATTTTCCTTTCTACAGACACTGGCAGTTCCCCTGACAGCATCACAATCCCTACCACCACACTCTACACTCCCAGTTTTCCCAACGGGCTAGGCCACTGACGGGCTTGCCCATGGGCCATAGGCTGGACAAAAGCAGGCCTCTCTGACAGCGGGCCTAGGCGGATATAGGCTGAACTCAACCGGCCTGCTGAAGCCTATCAGCCCTGGTTGGCGCCTACAAGCCTTTAAGTGGGATTTAGAGCTGGTTGTTTTAAGGGTGGCTTATTATTTTATCAATATCCTCAGTTATTGGTTGAAATAACCACGCGATGAACTATTCGCAATAAATTCAACAAAGCCCAGGAAATCCACCTCCAGGTTCTCCAACGCAGTCCTATCTCACAATCCTTCCTTCCGGTTCAGTTTCTTCCACAGGAATTCTATTAAATCCATCAGTGGATGTGCCCGCTATGGCTGACCCAGTCCTATTAGGCCTCGAGGATGTTGATCAACCATGAGCAAATCCATATCACTACCCACACATAGGTTCAGCGCCTGCAGGCTCTGGCCGGGCCAAATCCCATACTCGTGGCAGGCCGGGTCCAGGTTGGGTTTAGCCTGGCCTACCTGGCCCGTTGGGAACACTGGATACACTGGGACTCAGGCCTTACCGGTAGTATATCATGGGGGTGCAGAGCACGTAGGATCAGAGATTAGGTAAAAGGGAAAAATGCCAGAATATTTCGGGGGTCAGTTGAGGAAAACAGGATACGCCAAACAATACAACTCGCAAGGGCTCGATACAAGTTGTTACACTTCACGGGGCGTATTTGTGTCGAAGAGTGTTGGGGAACCTCAGGTTACTGACGAAGTCTTCCGGAGAAGTGTGAAGGCCAGATAACATTTCCGAGGAGCTCGGTAATAGATGGAAAAGAAGGAAGCGGTGTGGAAAGAGAAGTGGAGCAGAACTGTGAAGAGGTCTGTTCCATAGGTGAGAGATTTGTATATAGGACATCTATAACACCGGATCGTAGAAATGGACAAGGACCCAAGTTTCTTGCTTCCACTAATAACTTAATTTTATGACGGAATACGAAGCTTGGATGTTATGGACATGACGTGACGCCAGGGTGCTTCAGCTTGAGAGATGAGGTCTAGGTGCGCCAACAGCCTTAACTGCTCGAGTACTTGCCTTCCGAAGAAGCTGAGCATCTCTAGCTCTATTTGATATACAACATCATTTCCAAAGGTCCAGGGGGCTCGCCGGGGTCGAGTGTAGATTACCAAGAGCCAGGGATGATACTAGACAACATTTAGCAGTCAGTTCATCACAGTGATACCCCAGGGTGCCCGCCTTCTCTCGGACAACCGGCGTTCAACACCCGGGGAGGGAACCCAGGACAGCCGAGGACCAAGGAAGCTGACAGCGTGCTATTTACTGATCGCAGCTCGGTCGATACCGATTGCAATGAAACTGAATAAACGACTGGGACGAATAGGCTGGGTAGGAACTTCGATAGTTGGATTTCAGAAAATGCCCTCATTACCTGGATAGCAGGATTTTTCTGGAACTCTATAGGATGTGAAGATCACCCAATTAATAGTAGCAATAATTTTTCCGCACAGGTTTTACAATCACTCGATATAAATAAATTTCTAAATTTGCCAGGAAAATGTATGAAAATGCAAGGGAGGTTCAAGGCGGTTATGAAATGCATTGAAAATCACAAAAGCAATCACCCTCTCATGCGAAAGGAAGACTTAGCCCACATTAATGATAATAAATAGAGAGCATGCAACACTCACTCTGTGATAACCAGCTGCCACCTTCACTATTTTTTCCATTCATATGAAAATTTAATGCAATTGACGAGGGACCCACTAGGAGTGAGCAAATGAATGAGGGCAAGGTATCTATCCGGCCAATGGTAGCACTGCTGTGGATGAGTATTCCTGCTTTTTTATCCCTCGGTTGTTTGTCCAGAAACAACCACTCGCTTATTTCAGGCGAGCTTATACCAGTCAGTTCAACGATATCAAGAGCAGAAATCAAGAGCAGAGCTGTGTCAATTGCACTGCGTAGTGGAACGGCATGCTTTAGAGTTTCAAACAAGAGAAACCAGGAAAGTCGCAGAGCCCAAAAGCAGCTCCATTATTCCCAAATTACACATGAACTCTAGTGTAGCGAGTTTATTTTTGATGGGCTTGCTAGCAGCTTCCGAGGTCAATGTGTTGAGGTAGGTAGGTCAGACTAAAGAATTAAACTATCAAGGTAGCCAAGCAGCTCATCAAGATTGGCGCGACCGGGGTTCCCTACGTACAGGCGTCGGGCACTCGTTGTAGATTGGGAGAGCGAGCTCTTGTTTTCCAAGCAAATTTGGGAAATCCCATCGCCTTCCACGACGCCCAACAGCCCCCACAGTCAGTATAAAAAAAACCAAATGTGTGGTCAAAACCGCCACCTCATACCGCCTAGAATCACCCAGATTCTATGGGTTCCATTACTGTGCCAACGCTAGAAATTCTCCCATGGCATCCTAAACCGGAAGTGAGCCCAATCTAGGCCCTACTACGGCCGATGGGATACCGAGAGGAGGGGGACATGGTGGGCTCAAGCTAAGCCGGCTTACAATAAAACGACCACTCTGAGTAATGAATCAATAGAGTAGTGGACAACAAGGAGAGATATGTTTCAGTCGTGGAATATAAAGGAACACAGGTCTAAGGTTAATCGTTAGAATTAGTACAATCATATATCATATCAGATATGATACCAGGGCTCACAACCTGTCTGTCCATTGAGATATAAGGTATGAAGAGACGGTGGATTTAAGGAAAGGATCCCCCACGACCCACCCCCCCGTCCCATCTCGCCAACCAATGTACTAGCGCGCTAGGAACATTAGTTTCCCCGTGGCCATCACCCATCGGTTGGGTATGTGTTGTCAGGGTTACCGGTATCATACCTCCCCGGCCCAGGCATTCCCACATGTCGATGGGGTTCTCTGTTATGGTAGAACGGCACCCGTAGAGAATAGTTCCTTTACCGCATATACCTGATTTAGCTAGCCTTAGCCCTCGAGCAGCCGGGGAATGAGTACCTCAAGAGGGAAGCAAAAGTACGCCTCTTTGAGCGACTCTTTCCCCTTAAAATAGTCAATACTTTAGTAGAAACAAACCCCCTTATCAAATTACCCTCAAAATTTGACACAAGCACGGCAACCTTCTCACAAATCCGACTCCTCTAATGCTCCGTTTTCTATTTAACAGTTTTAGCGCCATTTCCCGCTCAACCAGACTATGTGGTAGTCTTGATAACACATTATGCACCCGTCGATCTGATCATTCAGCCAGTAAAAGATATGGACGCCGGTTTATCTGCCTGTTGGCAAGCCAGTGCTAATCGAGTGATATATGGTGATAGAGAACACAGATATCATTACTAACGCTGGAAAAGGAGGCAAGGGGAAAGAGGTCTAGTAGACAAGAAAACCCAGTCTTGGATACCGAGCACATTATCTTATCAACACCAAGATATTGCATCATATGAACTTTAAAGTTGAGGTCGGCTAAGAGGCCCTCAGATGATCCACTTACACCCCCGGAAGGCCAGCCAGGGTTCCCGATCTACTCGTAAGTGTCCAAAGGAGTCCAGATTTCTAGCTCCTAAAGTTTTCCATATCTTTTCCACAAGTTTTATTGGACAAACAGCCAAAAAAGGTTTTCAGCTAGTGATGGCCACGATCATAAGGGTCACTCGATCAGATTATGCTTGAGCAAGACCCTCATGATCTGCTCGAGTTGCTCGAGTAGGGGTACTACTCGACCATGTTCGATCACGATCGATCATGATCGATGGCTCTATCAATACCTATACATATATCTGTCCCGGAAACGGCGTGATATCTATTAGTATAATCATTGTCTGCACCACACACTCAATATCATGTCCCTGATAACGCACTTCACCACAGAACCCCCAACACGCCTGACCCACCAATTCACTTGTCTAAAATGCCCTTGCTCTAAACGATGATCTCATGAAATCCCAAGTCGATATCCACTTCCAAGAGCCAAGGGTAGACCGGAATATAGATATTATCAAGTGGTTGAAATTCCACCGACAATGGCTACCAAATATTGCGTTAATGGCCCCTTGATAGACTTTTGGCTAACACTCTTGCAAAATGTTCCATCAGAGCACCTGCGGTTGGAGGCAATATTTTTACATGAAAAAGGAAATGATAATCAGCTACACAAGTATGCTCGATCACTGCTCGATCACTCAATCAGGGTCTCCCAATTTGCTCGATCATTCGATCATGGGGTCCTCTCGATCATGATCGTGTCCATCACTATTTCCAGCCTATTTCTATTATGTGCTAGTATAGTGCCATGACTAAGTAGCCCATCAACTTGACGGCAAATAAGTGAGTTACTCGATCATACGGTGCTCCAGTGGGGGGCCAAGCCACTATAGCCCGTTCGTCCTTCACGTTTCTAACAGCCAACCTACCCACCCCCCATAAAGCATAAAGGAAGAAACAGAGAATTAAAACCTATAAAGTAAGAAGGCTAGCCTTCCGGCAGATACAGACAACATTCCTTCTACCTCCCCCCCCTTTCCCTATGGTGGATACACTTGCGAATCTCCTTCTACCGGTCTCCCCTACAACACCAATTAAGATTTGGCTTTTTGCGAGCCCTAACTTAATCCATACCTGACCACCTATAAAGTATTCGGACTCTTAGCACTAGGACAGGTGTTATCCATGCCAAGGTGTCCAAATACTTTATCGATGTCCAAGTAGACAACCCACACCTCCAAGTGAAAAAGGTTCGCGGGGCGGAAAACCATTAGAGGATATCACCTTGTGTCTCAAAAATTCCTTCTGCACTCACGGGTAATAAAGCACTATACTGTGTGTACTAAATTTAGCGAGGGGCTAACCTATTTTCACAATTTATTACTCGACTGTTCTCACACCGTAATGGGGCATTATTACGGGCCTGGCGAGGGCGCCGGGGAGGAATGAACCCAGGCACTGCTGAGCCCTTGGGTAACTACGGCGGAGAAAAAAGTAATTCGATTCAGCCTTAAATCTCAGTTGGATCTCAGTCAATTGAGAAAACAATGAGCAAATGTTGCACGGGCAGTAAAGCTTGAGAGTAGATATCGGGCATCAACAAACCGAAAAACCTCATCCTATGTTTGTAGGCACAGCATGAGAAAGCAACAAACAATTTCCATGTGATCCCTCACTCCGGGGCTGAAAGCCACACGCACCATAATCGCATGGCCTACACGCATTCCATCCTTGACCGTTCCGGCCCGACGGCTATAGAGCCCAAGCGGTGAAAACAGATAGAATCACAGGGAACCTATTTCCCTAAAATGATCCTGTCGTGGGCAGGGTTTTGCTAAATCCCCAATCCCCACTTGCCTATACATCCAACACCAAAATCCCCAGCCCTACCACCCCCCCCAAATTCTCACAAATGGTCGAAAAACTGCCATTAATTTTTCTTAGCTCATATCATACCTCTTTCCCTTCTTGCCCCTTTCACGTACTCTCTTCTCTTCCAGCTCCCAAATCCATTCTCGCCCTAGCTAAAACCCTTTACTGCCCTTTCCACCCCTGAGCCAAGCACCCAATGGCCTCGATATACCCGCCAGGATTTCTGTTATGCTTTACTGATTCCCGACTATCAATTAGTTCACCTTGTTCCACCCAGTCTCCCGTGAGGCCGCCACCCCCATCTTTAACATTTTCAAAGCTGCCTTGCCCGACAGACCTTCACCGGCCGCCACGGGGCAAACCTCGGCTATCCTGAAAGGGGGAAAACCCAAAAAGGACATAAAAAACCTCATGTCGAGTGATAATAGGTGATCAAGCACCCTCCCACGATCTCCATACTTACATCCAACCGCATTTCAAGCACGGAATGCAAGATGCTAATATGAACCTATTGAGTGTTGAGTAAATGGCAGCCTCTTTTTGCCTAGAAGGCTAAAAACAGGGAACTGACTTGCCTTTACAACAAACTCCCCTGCTAAGAAAAAAATAGGTGGAGCACAAACTCAATTTACCGTAGTTCGCCAAGCACGAAATAGTAGTGAACATCCTACAAGTCCAGGGAAACTCCAAGTCACCGGTTGCAATCCAGAACACTAATTTTCCGGGGTTCGGGGGTAAAACGAGGGCAGTAGAAATGACCTGCTTATCAGAGACACATGATATACGATCCCTGTAGCCGTCTCTACCTTATCTCTCACACGTCGCTCTCCACGACCACGCCCTAAGCAGAAAAACGTACTCATCCCGGATAGCGCTCTTTGACCGCGTCCATCAGTCGTCCTCCGAAATCCCATTTTACCCATCAACCGAGAGTTTTTGGCCCTCCTTTTATACAAAGCTAGCTTGATGTGACAGCAATCGCATCTCGTCGATAAATCCACATAGGATATGTGACGCCTCCGGGCTTTCTTTCCCCCCCTTCACTACACTCCCGAAAAGTTGGGTATCCCTTTGGCCCGGTTCTCCGGGAGACACCCCCCCATTCTACAACCTGTAGGGGAGATTATCCGGAGACATAACCGGGTCCATGTTCCAAAATAAATCATGGGTTTTTTTTCACGAAAAAAGGATAGAGAAAGTAAAGGAAAAGCATGGCCACAACACAGCAATCAGAGTTGGCCAAACACTGCTAAGAAAACTATGCCTCCTTTTGCCACCTGTATGGCAGTCTCATCGGAGGTCACTAGCTATGCTTAGTCACCTGCGAGCAAGCCTTTCATTACTACAAGTATTTGCCTGATACATCCTTCCAGAACCGCAACACGCCAACGAAAAAACACCAAAGTGGGAAACACCGGCTACTGATCAACTTAAAAACTACCACAATACAAGGCTACCCTACCGGGACACACAGTATGTACGGGTACAGTACCAGATTCCCCACCGCACCCAACCTTCCTTCCCCACACCCCAGCACCTCTCCAATCTCCGCCTCGTCATCCCCACATGCGATACTCCCAAAACCGTCATCAGGTCCCGCAACGACATACCCCATCCCGCCACCACATCCCACGACATTTTTTTTAATTATTTTTTTACCCAGGACTCCCAAGCCCGTCTGGTCCCATCCGAACCACATGGTTATATACCACCATACAGTACGGTAGGTATTAGACTGTACCACGTTCCCCACAAGCCGACCAACCGACAAAATGCCATTTACCGGTTCTTCCGCCCCAGCGGGACAGCCAGTTTCACACCACTTCGCTCCGCACTGCCGAAAGGGCCCATCACGTTGAGACCGCGGTGATCGTACCGGTGTTTACTTGTATAGCACTGGTATCGCACTTTCCTCCAGCCACAGTTTCCAAGCGTCAGCTTACGTATCCCATAAATCGATGGCATGAATCGGTATGCACCGCCACCGGCAAACAAAACCCGCAACAGTAGTACTTTCCCCCCCCCTCCCTCTCCGTGCTCGGTTCCTCCTACCTACCTACGGTAGCGCGATGGCACTGATACTCTAAACCTACGCACAACGCCACATGAAATCCAAACCTCACCTTGCTGACCACACCTCACTTATTTACCAATGTACGGTAATTATGTACTCGGTTGAAATCACCCGGATGGCCCCGGCGCCTGGGACAGCACGTGTTTTGTAGATGTAGTCGAGTACCGATACCGGTACTCGTACATACTAGAAGGCAGGTTGGCACTAAAAGGGTTACTGTACAGTACAGCACTCCTGGAGTGCACGAGGCTAGAATTTTCATATGCGTCGGTACGAGTACGTAAGCAGGCAAAAGGAGAAGTTTTTTTTCTGTTTTTTCTGCTTTTTGTTTTTTTAATCCAAAAATAAGTTAGTGGTTTTCCGAAGGCACAATCATGCTGTTGGAAATTGGGGGACGGGGGGTTCGGACGGTGGGGACCCCAGTGAGTGAGGGGTGCTGGATGTCGGGAGTGCACTGCGCTGTCGTATAATTTCTTGCGGGAACCTAATAATAATAATAATAATAAATTAGCCCACTGTAGCGCATGCGAGTCGGGAGGAGCCTGTGTTTGTCCGGTGGACCCTTACCGGTACCCTGTCCAAAGTATCATGGATGAAAGATCAGCATCTCTCTTTTTCCCCGACCCTGCCAAGACAGAGTGACAAGCCATGACCACGGTCGCAAATCCCCCGTTTTGCCTGCCTTATTAAGGGCTGGAATACTTACCCGAGTAACAGAATGGGGAAGGCTGCAGGTGGCGATCGATGGGAGTCCCCGTCAACAAATTTAGCATCACCAACACTGTCACCCATTCCCTGATCATCAACCACGCCTTACGTACTGTACTTACCCGTGATTAATCGGTGATCAAGGGCGTTCATTCCATTCTTATCATCCCATCCATCCCCATCTCATGTAGAAGCATGTACCGGTACGGTATGTAGAACCGGAATTCGATGTCACGGGGTTTCTCCCATAGAACTCACCGGTACTTATAGTCGTGGGTAATGTAATAGCACAAGTACAGTACTCGAGCACACAAATTGAGCCAGCTACAAGCCATCGTAATGCCACGGTAGAAGTTCCGTAGTTGTATGTAGCCTTGGTAACTGGACAAATTTACCCACAGCAGGCACCGTGCCGGTCGTAAGCCTGCACAGGGGTTCTCTTCTGGAGGTAGAGTACTCATACTGTCTCTACTCGAGTGCCGGTATCGTTCCAGAGCTGCAGAGCCTATACTAGTGAGTCTAAATTGAGAACAACACCCCAGCAGTGCAAACCACCCGAAGAGTATGATATGACCGATAGCAGGATAGTGTTTACCCCCCCCCCCCTCTCCCCACTATAGTCTTATCTAAAAACTCAACGCGCCCTCGACTCTATCCCGACTGGCCCATATCGGGAAGAGCGGAGGAGAGGATGGTCGGTGGGTGAGGTGGAGTCGTGCGCGTGCCCGATGTTACTCGAGTAAATTAACGATAACCAACCAACAAAACTAAGGCGCCGCACATGTGGGTGTACTCGTACAAGTACCGGTACTTGAACACAACTTAAGCACCCAGCTATCCAACCAATCGCTATCGCGAACCTCCGAAGCGAGAGATCTGAATGGACCACACCTGTAGATAAGTTAGTACCGGACTGTACTGTACTAGTACCCTGTACCGTACCGTGCTCTTGCTGCACTCCCCCGCACGTTGTTTTTAGCCAACCAATCAGATCCCCTCTCCTCAACCACCATCCTCTAGCGTATCATTAGCCATCGCGTTTAAGTTATGATACCCCAAGAAAAGGCGAAGCTGGCCACAGGACCACTCGAAGTAAAGTTCCGTACCCACCGCCCTGCTGGTCAAACGCATGCCCGCCTGCACGCCCGCCCATCAGCGCGCGCACACGCACTGCAAGAAATTATTTTCTACGATTCGCGGATACCACGACCAGGCGCGAACGAGAATAGAGTGGAACAAGAAGTGAAAAAAATAGAAAAAAAGAAGAAGGGAAAAGAAAAGAAAAGAAAAGAAGAAAAGCAAAACATTTGCCATATCTTTTATTTCCCCTTCACTTTTCATCAAAACTCGTCATTGACGACGTGAAGACTTCACGACCGGACACGTTTATAATAACGTACGGTAGCGTAGCGCGTCGGATGCATCTTGACTTCATCACGCTTCACTTTTCACTTTTTTCCCGTCCACTTTGCGGTATGCAGGCTTCCTCCCACTTCCCGTTTCAGCCTTAGTTTGCATAATCTATTCTGGGGTTGAGGAAGTGAAGTGCGCTCCATTCACGGAGCGGGGAAGGGGAGGGGAAGAGGAAAAAGTGGTGAAGGGTTTGTGGGTATGGTGGCGATGATGGTGATGGTGATGGTGATTGGCAGGCGTGTGCTATGATTAGCGCAGCATAAGTCATCGTGGCTGACTATAGCTTAACTTCACTCACTCACTCACGACGTGAGCGGCCTTTTTTAAACCACTCGTACTCGAGTAGCGGGTTGATCCTTTTGAACACGACCGCTATTGCATACCCCCGAGTTCTGGCATTTCTGCTCGGATTCGGGTGGCATACGATAGCGGCTTGCGCTCACACGAACTTTTGCCCCGTCACCAAGTGTCCATTAGTATCCATAGTCTATAATATATCCAGCACGCACCGTTGGCATGCCGAATGGCTTGAAAGGGTCAGGGCGCCGGCGCTCCCAGTTTATCTTCGCGGTCTCGTGCCGAGGGATTATTCCTGTTCGTGCGGTGAGCTGCTTTGCCATTGTATGCTACTGTGGTCTAATGCCATGCACATAGCGGTGCGTAGTTGTCACCGTATAGGGGCAAGTGTCATGATGTAGCTAAGTAAATTAAGTACAGTACAAGTGCACGAATTGGTGAATCATGGAACAGCCTAAATTGGTGACTGTTTCTGCGGGATTTTCCGAGGCTCCCACTTTTTCATCCCTACGAGTACTTTTATGAGCAAGTGCGGGGACCAATCGCTGGAATACTTGTGGGTCAATTATTTTCGGGAGAGTCTCTGAAGTATTTATTTGAATGATGCTCGAGTAAAAGATGGCACTACCAGTATGACCATCGACATAAGATATGATGGTATCTTGGAGGAAGAAGAGATGATGGAAATAAAAGATACGGTGAAGTAGTAATATGGCGATATAGAAAATCTTGTAAGGTGGAGATAAAATGTGGTAAAGTGGATGAAGTGAAGCGAAGCAAGTTTGTATAAGGGTAAGATAAAAGAGTTCCCCGAAAAAAACAAAAGGAAGTAAAATAATGAATGTGTCAAAATATACATAGAATCGAAGTATGATAAAAAGGACAAAAAAGAACGAAAATCTCAAATCCCCGTCATAATCACGAAAACCTTCCAATCCCACCCCCAAATCCGAACCCCACCCCACCAGTGCTTGTACTCGTAGTGGCAGACATAGGCTCAGGAACCTCAACTGTAGTGGTAGGAACAGAAGACCTAGCGTTCAGCATCTTCATCCTCCAATTATATCCTCTCGACGAGCCACGTCCAAGCTTCAACGCCTCCATCTGCTCCAACCCCCTCAAGTTTCCTCCAACCTTTCGCGCCCTAACCTCCTCCTCATCATCCTCGCTGCTGCTACTCGAGGAGCTCTCCTCCTCAACCTGCTGTGGCTGCTGGTCTTCCCATCGTACAGAGTACCCGATCACCTCGACGCCTTCGGCGAAACCGACTGTTCGTGCGCCCGTCCTTCTCTTCTTGTTGCTGCCATTCGTCCGCGAAATGCCCGCTTCGGTTGGGGCGGCGGAGAAACTTGTAGGAGCGGAATCGCGGCGCGCGTTGAATTGCGTGTTGCGCTGGGTGGAGAGTGAGGTTGGTGATAGCGGACCGGCGGAGATTGGTGGGATGGAGGACTTGGAGAATGTTCTGCAGGTCTCGTTGGTGATCTGGAGCGATAGCTTTGGTGGCCCGGCCCGGCGTTTGTTGACCGGTGGTGGCTGGAGGAGCGGCCCCGATGTGTAGTAGTCTGGGCGGTAAGAGGTTGGTGGGCTGGGCGTTCTTGCGTCTATAGGCGACGAGGGGAAGTGGACTGCAAGCATTTTGATTGCGGTTTTCTGGTACGTGGTAGGGAGATAGTGTACGAAGGTAATGTAGCGGAGATAGTTGTGGTAGAATCAAGCTCCTGAGCCTTTCACCAGACAAATGCAAAATGCAAAACAAAAACAAAGAATCAAGAAGGTAAAAGCAGAATCTTTATCCTCGGTGTGGAACTGAAGACTTGTTCCTTTAACTGTTTACCAGATCTGGGGATCTCAACGCCTTTATGTACCGTATTCAATTATCTCCAATTCCTCGCCCCCCCCCCCTTCTTTCCTTTTTTCTCCCTCACCTTTTTTTTTTTTAACCCTCCACACCCACCCACCCACCCACACAACCTACACCCTCCTGTCCCGCTAAGCTAAAAACACCCACACGTCTACTCGAGTATTCCTGCCCGTTGCTGTTTTAAGATCCGCGCAGGGGTGAAAAGGGTATATTTAGTCTCCAACGAGTTAAAAAGGGTTGAGGCCCCCCGGCCCCACCCACCAATCAGGGACCCCCTCGTGGTAAAACCCGCTTTTCCACCCTCGGTTAGGCTTGTGGCGGGAGAGACAGTTGCGAAAAAAGAAAAGCTAGGCCGGATAGGGGGAGGCAATTGGTCGCCACAAAGTATTTTTACTGTGCCATACAAGTAGAGAACGGACCAACCCCGCGTCGGTCATTCTGGCCGAGTAACCGGTACAAGTATTTTCATCCCCAATCAAGCGAATCGATCGAATGGATCTGCAAATTTCCCAATGCGGTAATCGATTGCGGTAACTGGCAGGTAAAAAAAAGGGGACCATCTGGTTGGTATTGATTGTACTATTGACCTGGATGGGCACCTGTTTCTGTAAAGCACGCCATGTACTCCGTACTGTACTTTTACTTTTACTTTATTCCCCACAATATATATCCCACTATTCTAGTCTGCGGTGGGCCATAAAAAACTCACACACCTATTTTTATAAAGTACTCGTACAGTACCCGAGTACGTACTAGAGAAAAAAACCACTCTTTCGCTCGCTCTACGAAGCGATAATCCGTCCCCCGATTTTGGCACCCGCAGATCTTTGCGAGAACCGAGGTCTGCTCCTTATTTCTTTGTCCCCTTTTCACGCGTGAACAGACGGCCAACAGCCAAGCTTTGGACAACCTAACCCAACATTTGCTGTGCCTAACCGGAAAGGGATGACCCCCCCCCCTCAAAAAAAATAAAAACATTAGGGGCCAAACAAGTGAAGATATTTCTCCTGATTGCGACTCCTCTCAGTTGATTAAGCCCCGCAGCTTCTAAGTATTTGGGAGGAAATACCGGTATCATTTTTGTGTCCGCCCAGGTCGAAATAGGGGCGTGAGGAGGGGGGGATGAGGAGAGAAGGATTGAACACCGGGCCCTGAAACAAACCCTAAACCACCAGGTGTTCGAGTGGATTTCGGTACAAGTACGGTAGGTCGCTGCGTTTTAGAGTCTGTGATGGTTTCATTTCGTATGATAGCTCATTGATGCGTGCCTTCTTGCCTGTCCTCTCCCCCCCCTGCGGGGGCCCCCATGATCCTAGGCGCAGGAGAAAGAAAGTATGAAAAAGACAAAAAAAAAAGGCTACGATTATGATTACTCTACAGTGGCTGTGAACACAGGCGCGATGGAGAAGTTGCGTAAGCAGTGGCTGGGGCGGGTGTGTTCTGACCCGTCCACGCACAACCTGACTACCGTACTCGACGCCATAATTACTGCTCGAGGAAGTATTAGTCTAAACAGCCATGGTATGCAAATCACGGTATCCTACGTGCAAAAAAAAACAAAAAACAAAAAAGAAAAGGTCACCAAAAGCCACCGAAGAGGCTCGTTCACACAACATGGACGCACAGACACCCCCCACGCTTTGAGCTTCCTGAATGTGGCTTCGCGTGTATCGGCACAAGTACAGTTGCACCTGGCTATAATGAACGCCAAGAATCAGCATTTTGGATTACGTTCACTAATTTTTACTATGGGAGGTTCACTATAGCAAGTTATTTTCCGGTGTAAATTGACTTTTATGCTCACAGGAAATAGTCTGAGACACTAATTCTTGGCGTTCATTATAGCCAGGTGCAACTGTACTTGTATCCATCCCAAGAAAGGGTTTACCAATGTGGCACCATCGTGCGAACAGGGCACTGTACTCCTACTAGTTCTCGAGCACTCGAATACAGCGTCACGGGAATCCCACGCAAGCCGGACCCAATAGCGGTTCGTGGCGCGGGGTACTCGTGCGTCTCAGCCAAGAATTGGTTTCCCCATTTGTGGGAGTGAGTGTGGGCAGGTACGGTACTTTTCCACCAACGAAGTATAGTGGAGAACTAGCTGAGAGGTCTAACTATTTGGGGAATTGTCTCATACAACTCTTACTTCTCTGACGATGTTATCTCATTCTACTACGGTAATTGAGCACAGGTTTCCTGATCATGTACAGTACTAGTTATGCAACATCCAGACACTATACTTCTTTGGTGGAAAAGTACTGGCCCACACTGGCTATCACAAATGGGGAAACCAATTCTTGGCTGAGACGCACGAGTAGTCGTTGCTGGGGGGGTTTTTTTTGGTGGTGTTTAAACTAGATTGGTGATGTTCTCCCTTAAATCTGTGTACGGATCCCGCAGCCCCGTAGTACCGTACTACTACTCTAGTACAGTTAATAACAAATGGTTCGTAGGCTAGCCCAAACCTCCAGCCAAGGTACAATACAGTATTATGACCGGGGAGCTCCTGCCGTGCCCAGCAGAAGACTTCAACTCGTTCTCGATTCCCGCACCTCCAGCTATCCGTAATCCCGGAATATTCGGAGGAGCTAGAGCGCGACAAATATAGACGAAGGGCTAGCGTGGCACTAGCCTAGGACCCCAAGGGGATAGCCACGATATCCCTGATACCACGTTGGGGGGGGTCTGGGCGTTTGATGGTGCCAAGGCGGAATGGGAAGGATGGGGGAGACGGGGAAAAGGAAACCGGGGGATTTCTCCACCCTGTTCGAAACGTATTCACCGTTTGGAGTTCCGGGTTCTAGAAGTTTGATAGCCTTACCCCGACCTTACCTTCCTTCCTGCTTTGATGAATACTGTACAAGTACTGTACCGGTACTCGAGTTACGTACACACATCCTGCGCGCACTACCGTACCGTGTAACGATCATAACCACTGGAACCTGGAAGATGTATGTGATCGTAGTTTCGGCGATCGGAATACTTTTTCTGTCCTCTCACCCATTCTTGCCGTTGAATCATGTGGGCTACGATAGGAAGTTCTTCCCAGAAGTGCAGTGGGATTTGTGGTTGGGGACTTGCGAGGGTGCCAGCCAGCCTAGCAAGCACAGTACGGTACGGTACCACAAGGCGAGCGACCCGATCCAATATCGTAGTATCAATCACCACCTCCAACCCATGTGCCCCCCCAGCCCTATCCCTGGACCTCCTCAAACCCTCCAGGGCAGCGGGAACGGAACGAGACAAAAAAAATGTTCCCAATGAAAGAAAGAATCCGATGAGGCCAGTTTTACCATATGATACCCGCATAGATTGCAGTATATGAAATTTTGCAACGGAGCCTTGCTCTTTTTTCTCACAGTTCATAATAGCACTATCTCGGCAGCATACCTGAATTTCCGCATTTCCTCCACCCCAAAATAGCTTACCTGCTGCACTGAGCAGAACAGACTGCCTACCGGGCCCTAGATACCTCCTCAGAGCATCCGTAACCAGCAACTTCTCCTCATAGCATACGTAAACCCCTCTTCCCTCGCTGTCCTCTAGCTAACTGCATTGCCACGGCTGACCGACTGACCTCGCTTACGCTTCACTATCTTCTTCTTGAGCCCTCTTTTAGAATAGCTTCTCCGGGGATCATGGCCCTCTAGTTTTGCTGGTTTGCGGTGGGTCGAGATGAGTATTGTAGCCTTCTTTACCGGTACTGGTGAAGAATTTCGTGGTTGCTATTGCTTCCAGGTGACCAGAGCCTCATGTGCGCCTCACAGCGTAGAGTAGGTACAGTACCCGAGTATGGGTAGGATGAAACGGACGAATAGGGCTGCATGGGTGAGGCGGGGGTGGATGGGGAGGGGGGGGGGGGTTTCTCTTTTGTTCCTTTGGGGTTTTGTTGCGTTGCACGTTTGTGAAGTCGGAAGAGTCACGGTACCGGTAGGGAGGGTATTCCTGGATTGGGGGAGTGCGAATGTGTGAAAATGATTCTCGGAAGGGTAAGTGATGTTTTTTTTTTCCCACCCGTGCAATTTATGGGGGGCTTGTACACACCGTACTGTGTTCCCACTGTTGAATAAAAAAACAAGGCGAGTCTACAGTACTGTGCACGCGGGATTGTTTTACGGTGTCGTGTTGTGTATCAATGCACTGCTGCTACTGTACCACTGTTTGATCCCCTATCCACCCTACCGTACCCTCGAGTGGGCTCCTACACACTGAGCGAAATCCGCGCAGTTCAACACATACCACTACGGTAGCATATCTACCTATGCAATACCCATAGCGTACCAGTACCATCACTCCCAACCAATAAGACACCAAACAAAACGAAACAGACCCATCGCCCAAACCTGCCTCCCCTTTCCCCCCCTCTCTCGCAATACCGACAATCCCTCCCTTGCTCCTGTCGCACACCTATTAATATCCAACCCTAACCCCGAAAATCCCCCACGACCGAGAAAAGGTAAGGCACAAGAAACCTGTCCTCGTCCAAAGTTACCCACCCGAGCACACTCAGATAGAAACAGCTCGGGACCCCACAAAGTCAAACCGATTGGTCCCACTCCCTGGAAATTAAAATTACCAACCGCGACCGATCTTAACATAGCTACAAGTCGCTCGACCGGTACGGTACCTCCGTCATCTCAGCCAATCGCACTCACGATGAATAAATAAATAAACTCACCATCCACGGCGCGAGTCTGCTGGACTCGTACTGGTTTCTTCCCGTACTTACTGTAGTTCCCGTCTTACTGTGTTGCTTGACTAACTTTAACCACCGTATACCGCGCTACTACGAGTACAGTAGCCGCAGCGCCAATAAAAAACGCCATCCACGAGTGATCCTTCGTGCGGAATGCTATTATAAGCGTGCGCTACTGCACTGCTGGAGCAGATACGGTCGGTACGGCGCTGTATCTCCTGGACCCTGCGTTGAGGGTTTTTTTTTGTTGTTGTTATATTGTTGGGGTGTCACGCGGGGGGAGGGGAGGAAGGAGGGAAGGGAGGTTGGATTTAGGTTTTTTTTTTTTTTGTGGCGGGGAAAGGGAGAAGGGGGTCTTGGCGAGGGGGGGTGCGGGATATATTCTACGGAGGTACTGTTCAGTGGTTGGATGTGCACGCACGAGCACGTTGGGTCGTACGGGTACTCGAGTCCATGATGCGGCGGGAAGAGGAAGTGGTGGATGCCGTATCGTGCGGTTGGTTGCGTTCCGGGGTTCACTTCGCTTGTGAAATACGGTACGGTACTCGTAAATTACTACTAGTATAGAGCTGTGTGCGGTGATGTAGCGTGTCGTACTGACACTTTGGTGACGGTTCGGAGGCGAGAGTGCCACCGCAGGACTGCGGTGAGAATACTGTAGATCGCGAAATGTACCATGATAGTAGTGCTCGTATGATGGGTGTCTAGAACATGAACCACTGTGGTAGGAAAAGAGTGGGGTTGACTTTCGCCAAATGCACGGGGTTGTTGGCTTTTCCCTCCTTTTTTTTCTTTTTCTTTTTCCTCTTTATCGTTCTTTGTGAGGGTGGAGAGCGGTCATAGTTTGTCACTCTGGTTCGTTGTCGGTCGGCATTCGGTCATGAGGTTAGAATTTTGACCTCGGTTATTAGGTTATTTTTATTTTTTACGATAGATATCGCGCAGGAGTATATGCGGGTTGGGTTGGGTTTGCAATGGTTTCTAAGTTGAGTGAGTGCACTCGAGTACGAGTACGGTACTATGCTAGTAGTTCGGGTATTCAAATGGTGAGTTTCGAGCTTCCATCAACGATGGTTCAGGTCCAATTCTAAAGCGATCAGGTGCATGCGGGTTCGAATCTTGTTAGAGATGCCACGCGAAGAGCTAAGGTTAGCATCCATGGCAGGGAGCTCTGTCGGGCCGACTACGGGGCATCGCGTACTCGAGTAGAGAAAGAGCTCCCCTTTCCCGGCGCTCGAGTGCCGGTGCTTTCGTTTGGCGGTGAAGCCACAACCGGATATGGCTAGCCACCAAGACACCACTGGTCCATCCGGTCGCTGGTCTTGTCGCTGCGGTGGGAGGACTTGTCGCTACTGCAAACTAAACTAAGGCAACCGCCAGCTGAGACAATTATCATGCGGGGCAGATAAATCCACAATACTGTACGGTACTGTACCGGTACTCGAGTACTCGAGTAGCACCGGCGCTGTGCGAGTGCCGCACTCGTACCGGTACTTGCACGCCACTCTCCTACCAACCCGGCAGTTTCTCCTGAAAACGTGACTTAATTAACACCCTCCACCAACTCCCGCCCGCCGCCAAACTGCAGTCCAACATACCACGCCATACCGATTGGCGATCACTCGAAACTCCAACTCGGACCGGGAATTCATGCTTCTCAAGCGGGGCTACCGGTTCGATCACTCACTGTATGTAGTCTCGGTCACCTGTATCGCTGGTGCTACAGGGGTTCTATCATACTTGGAAGTCTAACAACTGCTGCTTGTTACAATACCTGAAATCATGGGCTTTTGCATATAGCGCTTTGAGTTACACTTGATCCCTTGTGCAACCAACAAGTTAACCAACCGGGCAACAAAAACAGAGGGAGGAAACAAAAGCGCGCTCTGGAAAGTGAAAGCATGGAGGTGGAAGGGTGAAGCAGTGCGGTATCCTGTGGTTCACAAAGGGGTTGGTTGAGATAATGTGTTTTTTGGCACTTTTACTGGGCTATCTGGCTTACCAGTAAAGCAGAGGCTCTCCCGAGGCGTTCCTAAGCGAGTGAGTGGTGCCCCTATCGCTGAATAATACTCGTAGTAACGTTCCATTCAATATCGGCGTTCCGAGGGTGATTGCTTCGCGAAAGCTCACCTATTGTTGATCTGCGATGGTTGTGAAACTTGTGATACTCCAGTTCTGGAAGTGTTGATTCGAGGCCCCTACTTACGTTGGAGCGCCATTTTGAGTCTTTGGTATGGGGCGGGAAGTGCGACTGGATCCAAAGAGCTATTGTAGTACAAATTCCCCCGGCTAAGTCTCATTCTAGTTCAATATGTTAGGGTCCCTGGACATAGCTAGTGCGCTACAGCTGGTAGAAGTTTCGGAAGCGTGCCGGATCTGGAGTTGCCGTGGATCGCAGTGAAGGCTCACCAGACCTATCCTTTCATTTTCATCTCGGGAGTGTAAAGAGGAATGGGGGTATACCTAGGAGTAGCGAGATCAGGATGCTTGATTGATCAGACAACCGTGTCGGATATCGAGGGAGGCACTAAGGTGAGCACGATTATTTTTTCAGGTTGTGATCTCTCTTTTTCCTTTTCGGCGAACTTGCCAACTAATTTATATAGCCGAGATATCTAATCCACCGATATCCTAACAAAGCTATAAGATTCCTTTGTTTTACATTTACAACCCGTTTCCTGAACACCTGCCCACGGAAATATTCCTGGGCACTCCCGTTCGTTCTCCTGAAAATCACAGAGAAAGATTCAAAATAGCTCAACAAAAGAACCCGTTAATCATGATTGGGTATTCTTTTCCATACATTTGTCCCGCTCCGTGCGTTTCTCTCACCATTCTAACCGTTTGATGCCTTTCCATATCTCTGTCCGGTTTACCTAACCGGTAGGATCGTGCTCCGGGTGACTGCACCGTCATGACTCATCGCTCGGATGTCAGTCTGACATTTGTTATTTCTGCATACTCCTGTCTTTGCTATTTGTTTAGGAACAAGAGCAAGGTCGCGGAGTGTATGCCCATGTATTTCCCGCATTCCCAGCTCTCGTTCCAAAGAGAACTCATTTGCCCTACTACCGTACTACCGATAGGTGCACTAGGGCAGCCGGATGTGGCTCTCTTCTCACAATATGGCAATAACAAATCATCTCATTAGTCCTTTCGTTCCTGTCTGTGTACAATGGGTGTGATGCTGTAACCCTAGGAGGCCGAGCGTAATAGCAGATATGGGTTTCGCTCCATCTTATATATTCATTCACCTATGGAACATCCTAGGAACAAGGCCAAAAACACTCCCTTTTCACTATACCCTCTCTTCATCTACGCAGCTATTTGCTAGTAGTTCAAGTAACTCTGTGAGATATCCGAAGCCTACTTCTATGGTCTTCTGACGTCGTCACAACATTCTTCTACACTCTCCGTTATCACGGCCAATCCTGGTAACTTTCTCCGTCTGCTCCTCAAGATCACTTGTTGTCATAAAAGGTCACTCGGTTTGTTGTTGTTGTCCGGCCCCGGTTGGAATATGGGTTATTCTCTTTGGCTGGCCTAACACGGCATGTAGCGATGGGAGATATAATTTATGAGACACACCCGGACCGATGAATGGTTGCGAAAACGATGCAGACCCTATCTATCCTTTTTCCAGTCACTTGATCTCACTCGACCTTTGGCATCATGCCATTCCCAATCCTCCCACCCGCGCGAAGCTTATAGATCTTTGTCCACAAGACTGGGGAACAGGGAGAGTGGCGTTCCAGGAAGGAATTGAGGGTGAAGTGCTCCTGCGTTTGTTTTGACCACGTTTCTCACCATGTATTGCATACCCCGTGCCATCGATCCCATGCCTAGCCATTTCAGCTGGATCCTACTCAAACACAACCGAAACTACATTTCAATACCTTGAGGATGGTTACTAGTGTGTGACCCTTGCTCTAGTCCCCTACTTCTCAATGACAGAGCACTACCGCAACTACCAAGAGGAGCCGCCGGCATCTTTTACGCGGGTACAGTTTTTATTATTGTAGTTATTGGAGTATTCTAACATGTACCCGAGATACACCTCAGGTCAATAAGGTACGAAGTTTGGAAAAATAGGAAACAGAGTTACGCGTGGGTGCTTATGGGAATGGCGCTTCTGTGGGTTGTTCGCTATGTTTAAATAGTTATATTGAGTTATTTTTAAACCCATCATGTTAATTTCTGGCTGTTAAATTCATTTGTTCTTGGACAAGATTATTCACCGAGAGTTCGCTTGGCCACCTCCGGACACGTAGTTATATTGAGAACTTCGCCTATCGGGCTGAAATACAGATAGTTTCCGGGTTGGGAACCTGGTGGGCGTTTGTTTCTCCTGATGGATCGTCTGGAACTGGAAGGGGTTTTTCGGCAGTGCGATGTTTTCGTCCCTTCTTTCTTCCAACAATTGATGAATTAGGGGTTAGAATGTGGGTTTCTATGATATTGCTAAAAAACATGTGAAAGACAATAATTGGTTGAGAACAAAAAGCGCTCCCATCGTAAGCAGGAAGTATAAATAAATTTATATTGGAACACCCCCCCCTTGGTCTGACAGAAAAAACAAGGTGTAAGAAGAAGATAATAAAAATCGTGGACTATGCTTCGGGAAACAATTCAAAAATGGATACTCCGCCAACCCACTCAAATGCTGCCTTAGTTGTGGGGTTATGAGTGAAGCGTTAGCCCCTCCAGCGGTACACTTTTAGATAGCAATAACGAATTAGCTGGGGTACGAGGAGCTTTAGGGACGGGGGAAGGGTGTAGCTGTGTGGGAGATCGGTGATCGGCGGCGGAGAGTACGCCAAGTGGGCAAGTTGTAGTGGGAAATTTTAGAGTGTGCGGATCTTTTTGAAGGGGGGTTCGGGTAGCTCGGACGGCTTAGCTGTGGGGGGCTTTGGTGATTTCTTTCTGGGTGTAGATTTAGCAGCGATGTAACACCGCTCCTGTAGCAACTGTACTGCTCCCGTATGGCCACTGGGTATAGCCCATGAGAGTGGCGTCCGGCCGTCCCCGTCTGCTGTGCCAGGGCTGACATTGTAACATTCCAATAAAATTTTCACAATATTCTCATGTCCCATCTCTGCTGCCCACGATACTGGTGTCCGGCCACTCTCATCTGCCATGTCGGGATTGACCTCATCACACTCTAATAGCATCTTCACAATTCCTTCATACCCACACTGGGCAGCCCATGAAAAGGGTGTTCGGCCACTCTGATCCGGAGTCTCGGGGTTCACGTTGTTCTGCTCTAAGAGCATCTTCACAACTTCCTCGTGCCCATACATCACAGC
Source organism: Tuber aestivum (assembly GCA_900010015.1). NCBI lineage: Eukaryota > Fungi > Ascomycota > Pezizomycetes > Pezizales > Tuberaceae > Tuber > Tuber aestivum. Next base: position 469,434 of record LN890951.1, read on the forward strand.
CCATGATAATGGTGTTAGGCCACACACATCTGCCGTGTCGGGGCCGACACCGGTCCGTTCTAAGAACATCCTCACAATTCTCTCACACCCACTCTCAGCAGCCCATGACAATGGCGTTCGGCCACTCTCATCCCTCATGTTAGGATTCACCTTGATCTGTTCCAGGAGAAGTTTCACAATTCTCGCACACCGGGTCTCGGCAACCCGTGAAAATTGTGCTCGGACACCCTCGTTTGCGAGATCGGGATTGACATTGCTCCACTCGGATACGGTCTCCTCGATCCCCTCAAACCCACTGGCAGCCCATGACAATGGTGTTCGGCCGCTCTCATCTGCCATGTCGGGATTGAGCTCGCCCCGCTCCAGTAGCATCTTCACAATTCCTTCATTCCCGGATTCGGCAGCCCATGAAAATGGTGTCCGGCCGTTTTTATCTGGGGTGCCAGGATTGACATCATTCCGCTCTAAGAGCATCTTCACAATTCCGTTATACCCATACTCGGCAGCCCATGAAAGAGGTGTTCGGCCATTCTTATCTGGGATGTCGGGGTTGACGCAGTTCCGCTCCAATAGCATCTTCACAATTCCTTTCTGCTTATACATTGTGGCCAATGAAAATGGCGTTCGGCCATTTTTATCCGCCGTGGTGAGATTGACGTCGTTCCGTTCCAATAACATGTCCACAATTGCCTCATGCCCATACATGGCAGCCCAAGAAACTGGTGTTTGACCGTTTTCGTCCGCTGTGTCCGGGCTGACATCGCTCCGCTCCAATAGTATATTGACAATTCCCGCATGCCCCCGCATGGCAGACCATGAAAGCGGTGTTCGTCCGCTCATATCTGCTGTGCCGGGATTGACATCGCTCCGCTCCAATAGCATCTCTGCTATTTCCTCAAGCCCGTGGCCCGCTGCCCATGAAAGCGGAGTGCGACCATTCTCGCCACGCTGATCGGGATTGACCTCGCTCCGTTTCAACAGCATTTTTATTATTCCATCATGTCCTTTCCTCGCTGCCCACGCTAACGCTGTATTACCGCGCAGATCGGTTGCGTTGAGGTCCCATTTCTTGGCCTCAAATAAAGAAAGCATTATTTCCACTACCCCGAGGAAGGCGACACCGTGGAGCCCTGTGAATCCAATCGGCTTGCCTTCATTATCGAAGGGGCGCCCTAGCGGAGGCTGCTGCAATAAGAGTAGCTTGCAAGATATGTGCGCATCGAATTTATTGAGTAACTTTTCTGCAAGTGATGTTACACTTTTGGTGGTTTCTCTTTGAGCATGTGCTCCCCAGTAATGGGAAGCATATTCAAGAAAGGAAGCTGCCGGCGGGGGTGAAGGAAGAGTGGGGGAAAGGTTCCGGATGGACACGAAGTTGAGGTAAGTCAAGCAAACCTCCGCGATTACTGAATGGGGACAATGGAAAAGTGTAGGATTGGCTAGGATATACTCCTGAAGAGTAAAGTGGACAAGCCGCATAGTCGAAGATGAGGAATCAATGGTGATCAGCCCTAGCCCGCAGTTTAATATGGTTCGGATTGAAGGAACATTGTGACTGTTCAGATCCCCCGATCCTCTTTCTACCCCTAAGGCTTGACATAGCTCGTCTGGTCGTAATGGCCGCTCCGAGTGTGCTACCCACATTATGGCCTCCATCCCCAGCCGCGATCTGCCCTGCTCCTGTGCCCTGATTCTTGTTAAGGTGGCAGTATACAAGTCCCCAATGCCCTGACCCTTTGATATCTGTTTAAGCTTTTCCTCCCTCCGGTGAATCGTTGTCTCCCCGAGAATTGCGTCGATGCTGAGAGAGACAAGAAGAAATCTGTACATAATAGTTTGTGAGTAACTTGACTTCTGATCAAAGCGGAATTACTAGGCATCTGGACGTACATCTCGGATATTTTTTTCGGAATGATTTTCATTATATCTGCTCTGAGACGCTCATCCATGGCGTCGGGTTCTGTGTCTCCATCTAGCTTCATGTTCAGAAATGCCTCGGTGTCCTCCTTTGTTGGCCTAACTGAGATGGTACCCGCACTGGGAAAGTACTTTTTGATCTCACCGCGAATGAATGGCCTTCCGGTCAGGAACAGCCGGACATTCGGCAGCTCCCGGGCAATTGCTTGTAGGGAGCGAAGTAGGCTAGCCCGATCCGTCGCAAGGGATTCGTCCAAGCCGTCGATACATATAACCACCCGTTGTCGTTGTGCAATCGCCTTCTTCAGCATTTCAAGAAGTTCTGGAACACGAGGGCCTACCCCTCCAAGGTGCCCCTTCGCCTCTTCGAATGCATTGGATACGTCCTCCGGGATGTTTCCTCTCTTCACAACCTGCCTGAGCATGGCGCCAAGCATGTTCGATGTAGTTTGTTCCTTCCTGTCGAGGTAGTCACAATACAGTCCGGCGACTGTGGTTTTTTGTCCACTGCGATGAAAATGATCGATTACTAGAGAGCTGAAATCGTAAGTGGTGAGCGATCTGGGCTTTCTCCTGCAGTTTCTTGTGTTACCTAAGATAGGTCTTCCCCACACCTGGATCACCGTGGCAGAATAGCACAGAATTAGATGAGTTATCTCCTGTGTTCCATTCCTGAAATCTGCTTTCCCGGAAAATCCAGTCCCCCACACCTTCGAGCCGGCTCCTCCTTAAATGCTGATGTCTTTTCTGGGGCTCAAGCGATGACAACCAAAGTGGGACCTGAGCTTTGTCATCCGCCGTGGTTGTGTGTAGTATGTTCAACTTGTTGAAGCTGTTGATGTTGAATGACCGGGTATTCCGGGCGTGGGCCATGTTGTGTGAAGTCTGGGCGATTTGAGTGGGCGAGGAAAGAAGATGGCTTAGGGTATTAAGGTGGTTAACAGCCTTCTGATAGCAGAGGATAACAAGGTTGTGTCGTACCGGTAGAGTGAGGCTGTGAGATGTCTCACACTGGCGTTTTACCCAGCGTTTTACCCGGTGAGGCTCTTTTGGAGCCCTTAAAAAAATACCGGTATCCCTTACCTTGTAATCACCGCAGGCGCTATTCTACCGCTTACGGGAGATAGTTACCAAAGGCTGGGCTGGGGGGGTGGAGCACCAGGCAGGTGTTCAGCCCTGTCTAGACTACTAAGGGCCCGTTTACCTACAGATGGCCGTTTAGTTCATGTTGACGGTGGCAACCGTCAAGGGGGTCTTAACGGTCGGTAGCGTTAGGGGCTAAATTCTCATTCTGTGTTTACCTAATACACCGTCTACCATACTGCAACATGGGCCTTACCGTCAGAGAGTGAATCAAAATTTTTACAAAACACAGTGTGAGGGCTGTTGAACTCACGGTTCCCAACTCCCCCTTCCTTTCAAGTACTGCTGAAATGACCAATCACGTCTGGACGCACACATTCCACGTCTGGCAAGATATTTTTTTTTGCTGATGTAATTGGGATAAAAGACAAGCAAGCTTATTTTTTTGACTGTTTTTAGTAGCAGTGAGCTATATAATATAAAGCCTCTTCTTATTTTTTTAAAAAAAGGAAAATACAAGAAACCTGGAAGTCAGATACTGAATGCAAAATGAGAAGCAGGAACTACAAAATATAATACTTGTATTACTGCAAAATGGAATAAGATCACCTACTGTAATACTAATATCCTCATTGACAGCATTAATTACTAGTTAGTACTAGTACTCTTAAATGGTCCATAGCTCCTAGTCTTCAATGTTGCAAAATTCTATATGAAAAGAGAAGTCCTGGATTGTCTTCAAAATTACTATCATATTATACCCTCCATTGTCCTAGCCAGCTTTACTGGACTTGTACAGTCACTCAATATAGTAGTTAACAAGCGATTAAAGCATATTCTCTGCAATATTCTAAAAGATGTACTTGATATCTATGAACATGATTACAACTTAAACCCATGAAAACTCCCTAGATCTAACATGAAGGATATTACAGAATATTGAGTACTGGTTACTTGGGCTGTAAGGGAAGCATGAGAATGCTTTTTAACAAAATACAGAAACCTTATCATCACCACATTTCAAAAGCTTGGCTTTACTCTTCTAATCAATAGTACCCTGGATTTAGAGCTTTCAATTAAGGGAATTAACTCTTCCTTACTTAAATTTGGAGACTGGCATTCAGGATCTGTAAGGGAGGAGGAGGAGATTGTGATTGTTTGGTTTTGTGGAGAGGTATATGGCTCAGCTGAATACAAATGATACTGCTATAGAATCTGTTGATCAAGATTAAGCTTATTTCTGTATTTGAACTTTGTTATTCCTATTAGTTTTCTCTAGTGTCATAGTTTTTTTCTCACTTGTACAAGATATTGTTTGCTTTCATTTTGATACTCACCTATTTAGCCACCCCCTCACTCTCTACCTATGTGGTTTCCCTGCACTCTAGCGCCATTGCGGATACGACCTGATAATGCGGTATTCTTGGCAGAGGTGCGTGGGTGCTTGTGTGCCCATTTTTTGTCACGTGCTAATGCACTATACCAAGGAAATAACTATGAGTCAGCATACGTGTGTGTTACATGACCGACAAACGATATGACTCACATGAAAGGAAATCGTATCATCGAACGCCCTGAGGGAAGAACGATAGTCAATCTGGACACGACAGGTGAGGGCAACCGTTCATCATTTCCATGAGCTGCTAGCTACGGGAACGAGGAACTTATGAAGATGCTATTGGAGCGGAGCGAAGTCAATCCCAATACGGCGGATGAGAGGGGCCGAACACCTTTGTCATGGGCTACTCAGTGTGGGCACGAGGAAGTTGTGAAGGTGCTATTGAAGCGGAGGGATGTCGATCCTGACACGCCAGATAAGGAAGGCCGTACGCCACTGATGTGGGCCGCCAGGCGGTCCCAGGAAAGAATTGCGGAGATGCTCTTAGCGAGGACGGATGTGGACCCCGACGCGAGAGATGAGAGCGGCGAAACACCACTTTTACGGGCCGTTGAGGTTGGGTGTGAGGGAATTGCCAAGATGCTATTAGAGAGGACTGATGTCAATCCCAACATCCCTGATAACGCTGGACATACACCGTTGTCAGCGGCTGTTATAGCTGACGAGGAGGGAGACAACTTTATAGAGATGCTATTGGAGCGGCAGGATGTCGATGCCGATACGGTAGATTGGAATGGCCGATCTCCACTTTCATTTGCTGCCGAGTCTGGCAATGGAGAAGTTGTCAAGAGGCTATTGGAACGGGATGGTGTCGATGCCGATACGGTAGCTGGGGATGGCCGGTCTCCGCTTTCATTTGCTGCCGAATTTGGGTATGGGGAAATTGTGAGGAGGCTATCGGAGCGGGATGATGTCGATCCAAGCAGGGCAGATACAAGAGGCAGAACACCACTTTCATGGGCCGCCGAGAATTGGAATGTGGAAGTTGTAAAGATTCTCCTGGAGCGGAGCGACGTCA
>LN890951.1:474870-509138 GCA_900010015.1 Tuber aestivum
ACAAGAGGCAGAACACCACTTTCATGGGCCGCCGAGAATTGGAATGTGGAAGTTGTAAAGATTCTCCTGGAGCGGAGCGACGTCAATCCCAACACAGCAGAGGAGAGGGGTCGGACACCGCTTTCACTGGCTGCTTCGGGTCCGACAGAAGAGTGGCCCGATGTGGATCACGACAGCGAAGGCAGTATTGGCCGTGAGCGGTACATATGGTATACCGATAATGAGTGCGAGAGAATTGCGGAGATGCTTTTAGGCCGGGACGATATCAATCCCGACACCGCAGATACGAAGGGCCGAACGCCATTTTCGCGGGCTGCTAGCCACGGCCACGAGGAAATGGTGAAGATGCTACTCGGGCGGAACGATGTGGATCCCAACACGGCAGATGAGAGCGGTCGGACACCGCTGTCATGGGCGGTCATTTACGGGCATGAGGAAATTGTGAGAATGCTACTGGAGCAGGGCAAGGTGAACCCTGACGCGCGGGACAAGAGTGGCCGTACACCATTATCATTTGCTGCGGAGTGCGAGGAAGGAGTTGTGAGGATGCTATTGGAGCGGGGCGATGTCAATCCCGACGCGGCAGATGCGCGTGGCCGAACGCCATTATCATGGGCTGCCATGTGCTATTGCCCGGGAACTGTGAAACTTCTTTTGGAGCGCGGTGATGTCGATCCGGAGGCGGTAGATAAGGATGGCAGAACACCACTTTCATACGCCCAGGAGTCTTGGGAGGGAGAAATTGTGGACATGCTATTGGAACGGAGCAGGGCTCGCCTAGACACCCTTGGTGATGAAGGCGAAGCACAATTTCCACGGGCTCCGGAGAATAGGCAAAAGGGAACTGCGGGCACATCATTAGAACAGTGCCAGTCTGGCCGCGGCATTGCACATGAGATTAGCGGAACACCGTTTCCATCGGTCCCTGGAGGTGGGAATGAGGAGATTCAGGAGATGGTGTTGGACTGGAACGATGTCGGTACCTCAAGTGAGAGTGGTCGAGCTCCTTCTCCACAGGGTGGCGGAAATGGTTCCCCAAGAGTTGGACAGTTGATAGATGACGGGCATGAGCTCATCCCCGAATCAGTACCCAAAGAGCAATCATTTGAGTCCTTCACAACTGAGCCTCCTGAGTCATCAGAGCCCACCGCCAAGAGGGTCCGCCGGTTTTGATGTCTCCGGCCACAACTTGTCCCCATCCACTTAAACACTCAATGCACTCTCTGTTCTGATTGCGGATTTCCCATTCACGCTTTTCCGATCTTATCCCCTATGCCCATACATTTGCCCCTCCCACCTCCCATACCCGTCTGCTTATCGATGTGTCATTGCTGCCTTGAAGCTGGCTCTTGTGACGGTGGGCACTTTGTTCAGAGCGCTATAAATGAGGAAGTATGTATGCCAAGGTGAACAAGGACCCACTTCCTTATTGTTACCGGCGCCTGGTCCGCGGTTTCCTCTTATACCTTTTTGTTTCTCTTTCTCCCTTACATCTCACTATCCCTATCTTTTCTGCGTCTCATGTGATGGAAACCTTTTTGCTTTTGTTTTAAAATTGTAGCTGTTGCGGGCGTTCACCCACGATGACACATGAATGCCGTCACATTCTGATCCCTGCTTTATCGAGCTGCTAGGCAAAGGGCCGGGAGGATTGGATACGGCACTGTTATAGTTGAGGGAAATCTCTTGCGGGTTGGTCGTTATGGTGGAAGTTTCTTTATATTTTTCAGCAGTGCTGTATGTAGGTTTATTTCTTCCGGAGGAAGGAAGATTTACGGGGGAGGCTGTCTGGCTGCGCTTGTCCTTTGTTGTGACAGATGTGCGGAGGAACGGAGATAGTATATGAGGTGATGCACGGAGGGGCCAAGATATTCGTTCTACGTTTTATATATATATCTTTGTTTTTAGCTTTAGCATTCTGCTACCGCAAAAGATCCCGGGGTCTATGACCATATGGTAATTATCTTCCCTAATCTCACAGCCACAAGTGGATCCGTTCGCGCTACCATTTTTCCGACTAATATAACCACGCATCGTCGCCTAGAATACCTCCCCAGGCTAAAGATTTAGTGAGGGCTCTCGAAGAATACCTGCTGACCGAGTGTCCCTGGCAAAGAAACTTGAGTGTATCATACATCGGTAGGAACTCACTCTCGAAGCTTCGCCCCGTGTTTAGAAGCTTCAACAGCTAGATGCCTAGCTATTCTGTTGGCCTTATTTTATTTTCCATGCCATCCAGTGTCCCCTCTATCTTGCGCCGATTTAGAGTTTATAGGAAAATGGTGGGTTGAAATGGCATCTCCCACTATCCAACCTCTATCCAATAGGAGAGGTGTCACACTTGATATCGATAAACGGCCTCCAGCATCGGGAGCTTTAGGCTAAGGGTGTCCATATTGCAATAGGAAGAAATACTTCTTGGTCCAGCTCCCAAGGTTATCTCTCCTGTAGCATCCTATTATTACTTTTGTTTAATATTCCATCCCTGCCTCGTAAGTCGCTCGTGCCAATATGTGAGAGGTGAAATGGTTGGGACTTGGGTATCGGGGGTGTAGTAAAGTGCACGAGTAGTGAATGGAGCTCATCGATAACACAGAAAGCATACTGAAATGGGCTTGACTATTTGAAAAGGAGCGGAACTCGAAAAATTGGGGAAGGTGAATAAACCGATTGGAGGAGCGTTCCGAATGACACCTATCTCCTATTCTGCTCTCCCTTTTAGAAATCTCCCTCATTAATCTGAGGTGTAACCGGGGCATAGCAATACTAAAATGCATAGATGGGCAAGTATGATGTCTACGTAGATCTATGGTTTGGTGGACCCCTCTTGTCGATAACAATATACTTGATCTTGAGTATGTGGAGTTAGGGCTAAGGGTATAAACTAATGACTATTCTCGGGGTATTGGGGTTTGCTAATAGTTGGGTTTCGAGATTAGAAACTTGTAAAAGCTATCGAGGCTAGGCAAAAACTGGTGGAGAGGGTTTAGTGTGTATGGGCAACCGTGAGTGATGTGATGTGCATCAGCCAGAGTAAAGTTGTTGAGTGTGGATGGGCGATGATCCTTGGTGCGGTGTGAAACATTGGAGATGAGGGTTTGGTGAAGGGTTTGGCGTTGGAGGAGGCGGTCACATGTTGTTTGGTGTCTTGTATTTAGCGTGCAGGCAAGTTCCTAAGAACCGCAACGAGGTTCCTTTCACCTCCACCACCATCGTCTGTTTGTTTGTCCATAGATCCCACCTCAGACAGGGAGCCGGAATCAAGGCAGAGTAAAATATGGTGAAAACAGAACGTATCCCCTGCTTTGCGTTGTTTACTGGTGAGTCGACCTTCCAGTCGGGAGTTCTGAGGCATAAGGATTTGTGGTCCTTGCGCGGGTGCGAACCTCGGGTGGTAAGATACGGCGTCATTCGCCGAGTGACTGACCATGACTCGAAGTTGGGGAAGGAATGGATGCTGAGGTGTTAAGAGAGGTAGCGGGGGTTCTAGGGGGCACTAAAAATTTGTAGGAGGTACACACTAGGTTTTTGGTATTTCATGGAGATACTGAAAGCGCTCACCAATCGGGGGGTTGATGCAGTGGGGGGAGGGGGCAGATAGTGAAAGCCACTAGCAGTGCTCTCAACGGGGGAGCCCGTCCATCCTGCAGGCAGACGACGGTGGACGGCATTAAGTGGTCCCCTCCGGTTCTTGTCTAAACATGCCCCACAACCCACTGCAAAGGACTATGGCCCCACCGTCCCCTGTGGGAAATGGTTCATGCAGGGCCAGGACTGTTTACCCCTACCAATATTTCCTGCGGCTAACGCCTGCGAACGTATTGGAATATGGTATTTGCTGAATGGGTATCCTTTGACTAAATTATGAAAGGCGACCACAAGTCAGGTATGCGACTAGGTGTTCCTCACCGGTATATTTTAAAGTATGAAACTTATAGGCTCATATGATTGACCTTTAAAAGCATAGCAGAAAGATGAACATAACTTGAATGAAATAAAAGTACAAAACAATTTCAGATAACAGAGGAAGAATGCAGACCCAAAGAATAAAGTTCTAACACTTTCAGAGCACTCGCCATCCGATTCACATTAGAATTAATCCCACCATACACGATACCATAATCAGCGCAGGATTTAAGTCACTTTGGTGCTTCAATGATATCATCTCCTAAGCAATTTCGGCAATCTGTCATGAGTAATTTTGAACTATAACGGGGTCAAAGAAAAGAAGCACAAAAAGTAGGAATCGGAGGACTATATTATGATAGGCTTTGAATAGGATGATTTTCTTTTGATATCCTAACTTAACAGTATTTCATGCCACAACTTCCTACTCCTGTTTAACATTACCTGGTTTTGTTCACTTTTATTAGATCTCATCTGAGAAATTTTTGTATGTGCACAGAGAGGGTGCAAGGAAATGGGATCAATAGGATTCATACGATTGTCTCCTCCAGTTACCCACAGTCGCCCACAGGTAACCGCAGTCCCCGGCAGTCCCCCGGCAGTCCCATGCCCTCCTCAGTAGTCCCCTGCAATACCCCACACTAATTTGTCTTACTTTGCCCGGCCTGCCATCCTCCCCAATGACTGCTGTCCTGTGGTTTCGAGGACGGTAGCGGTCCGCATTTTGTGGTCCCGTCCAGGGCTCTTGGTAGTCCCCCCGTGGGGCCCTAGGGGGCCCCGGACCGTTGAGAACACTGGCCACTGGTTAACTTAGTGTTTTTGGTTTTGTGATTGGATGTTCTGGGGACAAAGAATGTATATGGGAGACACTGACAGCCCGATATCTGCTATTAACTCGGCCTATAGCTTCGCAAACACCTCGTACTGAGAAGGAAAAGGAAGTATTCATGGGAGATGCTCTGCGACCACATAATGTGAGGAGAGCGCATAATCATGGGGGTGGGAGTGGCCAACAATCTACCCGCTGTATGCCTTAGGTTGTGTTAAGGCATCGGAATACTGAATGTCTGGGAGGAGGAATCTACCGGGGTATTTATGGGGGTAGGAGAGGTGGTAGTGGTCCAGGGTGGTAGCACAAGCAATACCGGTGCTGTACTCGAGTACAGTACTCAAGTAGCCAGTCTGAAGTCGCGTTTCTGTACGTGGTCTGGGGGAGTTCTTAACATGGGAAAGTGGCATTTCATCTGGGAGATTTGAAATACCGGGCGGGGGGATTGTAGTAGTGGTGACCTGTAAGAAAAGTTACATTTCAAAGACTATAAAATACAAATTTAAGTCACTTACCCAACTGCTAGCCAGCATAATTGCTGTTTCCACCAGACAGGATACACCATTTGACCTTTTCACGAAAGCTATCTCTGGGTCTCTGTGAATATAGAATTGATATTGTGTCCATCCAGTACTTCAAGTTATAAAGCACCAAGAATATTCATTGGACGTGCCAAGAACCCAGATGCCATGCATGGAAATGTGACTTCAAACCGGCCACTTGAGTACCGTATTAACTTGAATAAGAGCAATACATCTCGGGACGTCTGACTTGCCTATTTTGGTAGGGACGGGAGAAAATACCAGCAAAATAAAACCACGCGTTACCAAGAGGGGAAACCTTGACGTCCCGAGCGGTGTTGCTCTTATTCAAGTTCATACGGTATGTTCGGCCTCGTTATTATGGCCATCCGCATGTGGCTGAGTAGTGGCTGAGTGCATTTTAGTATTAGGATGTGTCACATGACCGACACACGGTTTGACTCATAGACTAGAAGAGGAAATCGTATCATCGAACGCGCTTAGGGAGGAACGATAGTCGATCTGGACACTACAGATAAGGGCGACCGCACATCATTTTTCACGAGCTGCTAACGGGAACGAGGAACTTATGAAGATGCTATTGGAGCGGAGCGAGGTTAATCCCAATACAGCGGATGAGAGGGGCCGAACACCCTTGTCATGGGCTACTCAGTGTGGGCACGAGGAAGTTGTGAAGATACTATTGGAGCGGAGCGATGTCAGTCCTGACATGCCGGACGAGGAAGGCCTTACACCACTGATGTGGGCCGCAAGGCGGGCCCATGAAAGAATTGCGGAGACGCTCTTAGCGAGGACGGATGTGGACCCCGACGCGAGTGACGAGAGTGGCGAAACACCACTTATATGCGCTATTCAGGGTGGATGTGAGGGAATTGCAAAAATGCTGTTAGAGAGGACTGATGTTGATCCCGACATCCCTGATAACGGTGGAAACACACCACTGTTATGGGCTGTTATAGCTGACCGGGAGGGAGTTATAGAGATGCTATTGGAACGGCAAGATGTCGATGCCGATATGGTAGATTGGGATGGCCGATCTCCACTTTCATTTGCTGCCGAATTTGGATATGGGGAAATTGTGGAGAGGCTATTGGAGCGGCAAGATGTCGATGCCGATACGGTAGATGGGGATGACCGATCTCCACTTTCGTTTGCTGCCGAATTTGGGTATGGGGAAATTGTGAAGAGGTTACTGGAACGGGATGATGTTGATCCAAGCCGGGCGGATGCAAGAGGCAGAACACCACTTTCATGGGCTGTCGAGAATTGGCGTGTGGAAGTTGTGAAGGTCCTCCTGGAGCGGAGCTATGTTAATCCCAACACAGCAGATGAGAGGGGTCGGACACCGCTTTCACTGGCTGCCTCGGGTCCGACAGAAGAGTGGCCCAATGTGGATCACGATAGCGAAGGCAGCCTTGACCGTGAACGGTACATATGGTATACCGATAATGAGTGCGAGAGAATTGCAAAGATGCTTTTAGGCCGGGACGATATCGATCCCGACACCGCAGATAAGAGGGGCCGAACACCATTTTCATTGACTGCTAGCCATGGGCACGAGGAAATGGTGAAGATGCTACTGGGGCGGAACGATGTCGATCCCGACACGGTAGATGAGAACGGTCGGACACCGCTGTCATGGGCGGCCATGTACGGGCATGAGGAAATTGTGAGAATGCTACTGGAGAAGGACAAGGTGAATCCTGATGCGCGAGACAAGAGTGGCCGTACACCATTATCATTTGCTGCGGAGTGCTGGGAAGGAGTTGTGAGGATGCTATTGGAGCGGGGCGATGTCAATCCTGACGCGGCAGATGAGCGTGGCCGAACTCCATTAATGTTTTCTATCATGTCTTCCGATTGGAAAATTGTGAAACTGCTTTTGGAGCGGGGCGATGTCGATCCGGAGGCGGTAGATAAGGATGGCAGAACACCACTTTCATACGCCCGGTCTTGGGAGGGAGAAATTGTGGACCTGCTATTGGAACAGAGCAGGGCTCGCCTAGACACCCTTGGTGATGAAGATGGAGCACAATTTCCACGGGCTCCGGAGAATAGGCAAAAGCGAACTGCGGACACGTCATTAGAACTGTGCGAGTCTGGCCGCGGCATTGCACATGAGATTAGCGGAACACCGTTTCCATCGGTCCCTGGAGGTGGGAATGAGGAGATTCAGGAGATGGTGTTGGACTGGAACGATGTCGGTACCTCGGGTGAGAGTGGTCGAGAGCCTACTCCAAAGGGTGGCGGAAATGGTTCCACGAGAGTTGGACAGTTGGTAGATGCCGGGCATGAGCTCATCCCCGAATCGGTACTTGAAGAGCAATCATCTGAATCCTTCACCCCTGAGCCTCCCGAGTCATCCGAGCCCACCGCCAAGAGGGCCCGCCGGTTTTGATGTCTCCTGCCACGACTTGCCCCCATCCACTTAAACACTCAATGCACTCTCTGTTTTGATTGCGGATGTCCCATTCACGCTTTTCCCGGCCTCTCCCCTATGCCCATACCTCTGCCCCTCCGACCTCCAATACTCGTCTGCTTATCGATGTGTTATTGCTGCCTTGACGCTAGCTCTTGTAACGGTGGGCGCTTTGTTCAGGGCACTGTAAATGAGGAAGTGCGTATGTGAAGGTGGACAAGGACTCACTTCCTTATTGGTACCAGCGCCTAGTCCGCGATTTCTTCTTATACCTTTTTGTTTCTCTTGCTCCCTTTTATCTCACTGTCCCTATCTTTTCTGCATCTCATGTGACGGAAACCTTTTGCTTTTATTTTAAAAAGTTGTAGCTGTTGCGGGCGTTCACCCACGATGACACAGGAATGCCGTCACCTTCTGATCCCTGCTTTATCGAGCTGCTAGGCAAAGGGCCGGGAGGATTGGGTACGGCACTGCTATGGTTGGGGAAATCTCTTGCGGGTTGGTCGTTATGGTGGAAGTTTCCTCATATTTCAGCAGTGCTGTATGTAGGTTTATTTGTTTCGGAGGAAGGAAGATTTAGTCTACGGGAGAGGCTGTCTGGCTGCGCTTGTCCTTTGTTGCGATAGATATGTGCGGAGGAACGGAGATAGTATATGAGGTGATGCACGGAGGGGGCTGGGATGTTTGTTTATGTTTTATATATATATCTTTGTTTTTGGCTTCAGCATTCTGCTACCGCAAAAGGTCCCGGGGTCTATGACCATGTGGTAATTCTCTTCCCCAATCTCACAGCCACAAGTGAATCCGTTGGCGCTACCATTTTTCCGACTAATATAATCACGCATCGTCGCCTAGAATACCTCCCCAGGCTCAATATTTAGTGAGGACTCCCGAAAATGACCGGTTGACCGAGGTATCCCTGGCAAAGACACTTGAGTGTATCATACATCGGTAGGAACTCACTCTCGAAGCTTCCCCCCGCGTTTGGAAGCTTCAACAGCTGGATGCCTAGCTAGTCTGCTAGCCTTATTTTCTTTTCCCTGTTATCCTCGATTTTGCGCCGATTTAGAGTTTATAGGAAAATGGTGGGTTAAAACGGGATCTCCCACTATCCAACCTCTGTCTGATAGGACAGGTGTCACATATGATATTGATAAACGGGCTCTAGAATCGGAAGCTTTAGGCTAAGGGTATCCATATTGCAAAGGGAAGCAATACTTCTTGGTCTAGCTCCGAAAGTTATCTCTCCTGTAGCATCCTATTATCACTCCTGTTTAATATTCCATCCCTGTCTCGTAAGTCGCTTATGCCGTTATGTAAGAGGCGAAATGGTTGGGGGGCTAGGGCATCGGGGGTGTAGTAAAGTGCACGAGTAGTGATTGGAGCTCACCGATAACATAGACAGCATACTGAAATGTGGTTGACTATTTGAAAAGGAACGCAACCCGAAAAATTGGGGAGGGTGAATAAACCGATTGGAGGAGCGTTCCGAATGACACCTATCCCCTACTCTGCTCTCCCTTTTAGAACTCTGCCTCATTAATCCGGGATATAACCTGGGTATAACAATACTAAAATGCATAGATGGGCAAGTATGATATCTACATAGATCTATGGTTTGGTGGACCCCTCATGTCGATCACAATATACTTGATATTTAGTATGGGGAGTCAGGCTAAGGGTATAAACTAATGACTATTCTCGGGGTACTAGCAGTGCTCTCAACGGGGGAGCCCATCCGTCCTGCAGGCGGACGGCGGTGGACGGCATTAAGTGGTCCCTCCGGTTCTTGTCTAAACATGCCCCACAACCCACTGCAAAGGACTATGGCCCTACCGTCCCCTGTGGGAAATGGTTCATGCAGGGCCAGGACTGTTTACCCCTACCAATATTTCCTGCGGCTATCGCCTGCGAACATATTGGAATATGGTATGGTACTTGCTGAATGGGTATCCTTTGACTAAACTATGAAAGGTGACCACAAGTCGGGTATGCTACTAGGTGTTCCTCACCGGTATATTTTAAAGTATGAAACTTACAGGCTCATAAGATTGACCTTTAAAAGCAGAGCAGAAAGATGAACATGACTAGAATGAAATAAAGGTAGAAAACAATTTCAAACAGAGGAAGAACGAAGACCCAAAGAATGAAGTTCTAACGCTTTCAGAGTACTCTCCATCCGATTCGCATCGGAATTAATCCCACCATACACGATACAATAATCAGCGCAGGATTTAAGGCACTCTGGTGGTTCAATGATATCATCTCCTAAGCAATTTCGGCAATCTGTCATGAGTAATTTTGAACTATAACGGGGTCAAAGAAAAGAAGTACAAAAAGTAGGAACCGAAGGACTATATTATGATAGGCTTTGAATAGGATGATTTTGTTTTGATATCCTAACTTAACAGAATTTCATGCGACAACTTCCTACTCCTATTTAAAATTACCTGGTTTAGTTCACTTTCATTAGATCTCATTTGAGGAATTTTTGTATGTGAATAGAGAGGGTGCAAGAAAATGAGGTCAAAAGGATTCATATGATGGTCTCTTCCAGTTACCCACAGTCGCCCACAGTTAACCGCAGTCCCCAGAAGTCCCCGGCATTCCCCGGCAGTCCCCTGCAATACCCCACGCTAATTTGTCTTACCTTGCAGGGCCTGCCGTCCCCAATGGCTGCCGTCCTCTAGTTTCCAGGACGGTAGCGGACCGCATTTTGTCGCCCCGTCCCGTCCAGGGATCTTGGTAGTCCCGCCGTCGGGCCCACGGGGGCCCCGGACCGTTGAGAACACCGGCCACTGGTTAACTTAGTGTTTTTTGTTTTGCGATTGGATGTTCTGGGGACGAAGAATGGATATGGGAGACACTGACAGCCCGATATCTGCTATTAAACTCGGCCTATAGCTTCGCAAACACCTCGTACTGAGAAGGAAAAGGAAGCATTCATGGGAGATGCTCTGCGACCACATAATGTGAGGAGAGTGCATAATCATGGGGTGGGGTGGCCCACACTCCGCCCGCTGTATGCCTTAGGTTGTGTTAAGGCAGCGGAATGGAGGAGGAATCTACCGGGCTATTTATGGGGGTAGGAGAGGTGGTAGCGGTCCAGGGTGGTAGCACAAGCAATACCGGTACTGTACAGTACTCAAGTACGGTAGCCAGTCTAAAGTCGCGTTTCCGTACCTGGTCTGGGGAAGTTCTTAGCATGGGAAAGCGGCATTTCATATTGGAAATTTGAAATACCGGGCGGGGGGACCGTAGTAGTGGTGACCTGTAAGAAAAGATACATTTCAAAGACTACAAAATACAAATTTTAGTTGCTTAGCCAACTGCTAGCCAGCATAGTTGCTGTTGCCACCGGACAGGATACACCATTTGACCTTTTCATGAAAGCTATCTCTGGGTCTCTGCGAATGTAGAATTGATATTGTGTCCATTCAGTATGATACTTCAAGTTATAAAGCACCAAGAATACGGACGTGCCAAGAACCCAGATGCCATAAATGGAAACGCGACTTCAAACCGGCCACTTGAGTATGTTCGGCCCGGCCATGCACATGTGGCTGAGTAGTGGCTGAGTGGGCGTGCATTTTAGTATTAGGGTGTGTCACATGACCGACACACGGTTTGACTCATAGAAGAGGAAATCGTATCATCGAACGCGCTTAGGGAGGAACGATAGTCGATCTAGACACTACAGATAAGGGCGACCGCACATCATTTTCGTGAGCTGCTAACGGGAACGAGAAACTTATGAAGATGTCATTGGAGCGGAGCGAGGTCAATCCCAATACAGCGGATGAGAGGGGCCGAACACCCTTGTCATGGGCTACTCAGTGTGGGCACGAGGAAGTTGTGAAGATACTATTGGAGCGGAGCGATGTCGATCCTGACATGCCGGACGAGGAAGGCCATACACCACTGATGTGGGCCGCCAGGCGGGCCCATGAAAGAATTGCAGAGATGTTCTTAGCGAGGACCGATGTGGATCCCAGCGCGAGTGATGAGAGTGGCGAAACACCACTTATATGGGCTATTCAGGGTGGATGTGAGGGAATTGCAAAAATGCTGTTAGAGAGGACTGATGTTGATCCCGACATCCCTGATAACGGTGGAAACACACCACTGTTATGGGCTGTTATATCTGACCGGGAGGGAGTTATAGATATGCTATTGGAGCGGCAAGATGTCGATGCCGATACGGTAGATTGGGATGGCCGATCTCCACTTTCATTTGCTGCCGAATTTGGATATGGGGAAATTGTGGAGAGGCTATTGGAGCGGCAAGATGTCGATGCCGATACGGTAGATAGGGATGACAAATCTCCACTTTCGTTTGCTGCCGAATTTGGGTATGGGGAAATTGTGAAGAGGTTATTGGAACGGGATGATGTCGATCCAAGCAGGGCGGATGCAAGAGGCAGAACACCACTTTCATGGGCTGCCGAGAATTGGCGTGTGGAAGTTGTGAAGATCCTCCTAGAGCGGAGCTATGTTAATCCCAACACGGCAGATGAGAGGGGTCGGACACCGCTTTCACTAGCTGCCTCGGGTCCGACAGAAGAGTTGCTCAATGTGAATCACGATAGCGAAGGCAGCATTGACCGTGAACGGTACATATGGTATACCGATAATGAGTGCGAGAGAATTGCAAAGATGCTTTTAGGCCGGGACGATATCGATCCCGACACCGCAGATAAGAGGGGCCGAACACCATTTTCATTGGCTGCTAGCCATGGGCACGAGGAAATGGTGAAGATGCTACTGGGGCGGAACGATGTCGATCCCGACACGGTAGATGAGAACGGTCGGACACCGCTGTTATGGGCGGTCATTTACGGGCATGAGGAAATTGTGAGAATACTACTGGAGAAGGACAAGGTGAATCCTGACGCGCGAGACAAGAGTGGCCGTACACCATTATCATTTGCTGCGGAGTACGAGGGAGGAGTTGCGAGGATGCTATTGGAGCGGGCCGATGTCAATCCCGATGCGGCAGATGAGCGTGGCCGAACTCCCTTAATGTTTTCTGTCATGTCTTCCGACTCGGAAATTGTGAAACTGCTTTTGGAGCGGGGCGATGTCGATCCGGAGGCGGTAGATAAGGATGGCAGAACACCACTTTCATACGCCCAGCCTTGGGCCCGGGACATTGTGGACATGCTATTGGAACGGAGCAGGGCTCGCCGAGACAGCCTTGGTGATGAAGATGGAGCACAATTCCCACGGGCTCCCGAGAATAGGCAAAAGGGAATTGCGGACACGTCATTAGAACAGTGCCAGTCTGGCCGCGGCATTGCACATGAGATTAGCGGAACACCGTTTCCATCGGTCCCTGGAGGTGGGAATGAGGAGATTCAGGAGATGGTGTTGGACTGGAACGATGTCGGTACCTCGGGTGAGAGTGGTCGAGCGCTTTCTCCAAAGGGTGGCGGAAATGGTGCCACGAGAGTTGGACAGTTGATAGGTGCCGGGCATGAGCTCATCCCCGAATCAGTACCCAAAGAGCAATCATCTGAATCCTTCACAACTCAGCCTCCCGAGTCATCCGAGCCCACCGCCAAGAGGGCCCGTCGGTTTTGATGTCTCCGGCCACTACTTGTCCCCATCCACTTAAACGCTCAATGCACTCTCTGTTCTGATTGCGGATTTCCCATTCGCGCGTTTCCGAGCCTATCCCCTAAGCCCATACATTTGCCCCTCCCACCTCCCATACTCGTCTGCTTATCAATGTGTTATTGCTGCCTTGACGCTAGCTCTTGTAAGGGTAGGCACTTTGTTCAGGGCGCTATAAATGAGGAAGCGCGTATGTGAAGGTGGACAAGGACTCACTTCCTTATTGGTACCGGCGCCTGGTCCGCGATTTCTTCTTATACCTTTTTGTTTCTCTTTCTCCCTTTCATCTCACTATCCCTATCTTTTCTGCGTCTCATGTGATGGAAACCTTTTTGCTTTTGTTTTTTAAAATTGTAGCTGTTGCGGGCGTTCACCCACGATGACACATGAATGCCATCACCCTCTGATCCCTGCTTTGTCGGGCTGTTAGACAAAGGGCCGGGAGGATTGGATACGGCACTGTTACAGTTGAGGGAAATTTCTTGCGAGTTGGTCGTTATGGTGGAAGTTTCCTTATATTTCAGCAGTGCTGTATGTAGGTTTATTTCTTCCGGAGGAAGGAAAGTTTACGGGGGAGGCTGTCTGGCTGCGCTTGTCCTTTGTCGCGATAGAGATGTGCGGAGGAACGGAGATAGTATATGAGATGATGCACGGAGGGGCCAAGATGTTCGTTCTACGTTTTATATATATATCTTTGCTTTTAACTTTAGCATTCTGCTACCGCAAAAGATCCCGGGGTCTATGACCAATGGTAATTATCTTCCCTAATCTCACAGCCACAAGTGAATCCGTTCGCGCTACCATTTTTCCGACTAATATAATCACGCATCGTCGCCTAGAATACCTCCCCAGGCTAAAGATTTTGTGAGGACTCCCGAAAAATCCCGGCTGACCGAGGTATCCCTGGAAAAGAAACTTGAGTGTATCATACATCGATAGGAACTCACTCTCGAAGCTTCCCCCCGCGTTTAGAAGCTTCAACAGCTGGATGCCTAGCTATTCTGCCAGCCTTATTTTATTTTCCCTGTTATCCAGTGGCTCCTCTATTCCGCGCCGATTTAGAGTTTATAGGAAAATGGTGGGTTGAAATGGCATCCCCCACTATCCGACCATCGTCCCATAAGAGAGGTATTACAATTGATATCAATAAACGGCCTTCGGCATCGAGAACTTTAGGCTAAGGATATCCATATTGCAAAGGGAAGAATTCCTTCTTGGTGCTACTCTAAAGGTTATCCCTCCTGTAGCATCCAATTATCACTTTTGTTTAATATTCCATCCCTGCCTCGTAAGTCGCTTGTGCCATTTTGTAAGAGGCGAAATGGTTGGGGGACTTGGGTATCGGGGGTGTAGTAAAGTGCACGAGTAATGAATGGAGCTCACCGATAACACAGACAGCATACTGAAATGGGTTTGACTATTTGAAAAAGCACGCAACCCGAAAAATTGGGGAGGGTGAATAGACCGATAGGAGCAGCATTCCGAATGACATCCATCTCCCACTGTGCTCTCTCTTTTAGAACTCTGACTCCGTAATCGGGGATGGAACTAGGTATAGCAATGCTCAAATCCAGAGATAACCAAGTATGATATCTAGATCTATGGTTTCGTGAACCCCTCTCGTGCATAACAATAGTACTTGAAATTGAGCATGGGAGTGAGGGCTAAGGGTATAGACTGATGACTATTCTCTGGATATTGGGGTTTGCTCATAGTTGGGTCTCGAGATTAGAAATTTTTAAAGGCTCTCGAGGCTAAGCACCAACTAGTGGGGGCGGTGAGTGTATATAGGAAATGATGAATGATGTGATGTGCATCGGCCAGAGTAAAAGATGTTGAGTGTTGATGGGCGATGATCCTAGGTGCGGTGTCCAACATTAGAGGTGAGGGTTTGGATGCCCGAAGAGCTTGGGGTTGGAGTGATCAGTCACATCTTGTTTGGTGTCTTGGATTTAGCTTGCAGGCTAGCTCCTGAGAAGAACGAAGTTCCTTTCTCCTCCACTACTGTCTGTTCGTTCGTCCACTGGTCCCACCTCACAACCCGTAGCCGGACTAAATGTAGAGTGAATACGATGGAAACAGAAAGTATCCTCTTCTTTGCGTGGTTTACTGGCATATCGCCCTTCCAGTCCAGGGTTCTGAGGCTTAAGGATTTGTGATCCTTGCGCGGGTGCGAACCTCGGGTGGCAAGGTACGGCGTCATTCGCCGAGTGACTGACCATGACTCGAAGTTGGGGAAGGAATAGATGCTGAGGTGTTAGCAGAGATAGCGAGGGTTCTAGAGGGGCAGTGAAAATCTGTAGGAGGCACACACCATATTTTGGGTATTTCATAGAGATACCGAAAGCGCCCGCCAATCGGGGGCGTGATGCAGGAGGAAGGGCAGAGAGCTATGGCTGCTGGTTTATTTAGTGTTTGGGTTTTGTGATTGGATGTTGTGGGGATGAAGAATGGATATGGGAGACACTGACAGCCTGATCCCAGCTATTAAACTCGGCCTGCAGCTTCGCAAATGCCGTGCACTGAGACGGAAAGGGATGTATTGATAGGAGATGGTCTGAAAGGACATAATGTGAGGAGAGTGCATAATTACAGATGGCTGTCCTAACCTATCTACAAATGGCGTGGTAGTAGAGTGGGCGGGTGGAATTGGGAAGAGTGGAGGGAAGGTAGGAGGGGTGTGGTCGTAAACTCTGGCCTTGCCCTTCCCTCTAAATTTATGGCAAATACGGGAGCGGAGGAAAACCTGTTGAAGTGATGAGTGATAGTATGTCGTGGTTGGTTATGGAAGGCATGGAAAGTGGAAGGATAAGGTTGTTTGCGGGAGTGGCAGGAGTGTTTTCGGGATTTAGCAGTATGATAGATTTGTTTGAAGGCTGGAAGCAGATTTTACAGATATGTCTTTCCTTTGTTATTACCTCTGTGAACAGAGGAGTTTGGACATGGAGGGAATGTTAGAGATGGGTGTAGTGGTTTATGGAGAGGTTAGATTGCTTTGATGTTTTTCCTTATACACCTGTCATTACCTATCAGTGAAGGAGAGAGAGACGAAGAACACACCTTTCTTAGTTATCCCACCACAGATATTCTCTTTACTGTTCCGTTTTATTAGTACTGCGCATTCTGATAGCAACCATCATCACAACAAAACCAAGATAGAATCATCAAAATCCTTCCAGGGATCACCTCAAATATCTCACTGTGTTCGCGCGTATTCCCATTTCCCCGGACACCCCCGTGGCAACAAATCGTAAAAGTTCCTGGGAAACCTGCTAGGTATAACTCTCCACCTGATATTCTCTGCTATTTTCGGTCATTTGTTCGTCTGGATATGGAGCGGAGAGGGATCAATCCGGCTCGCACTATTTACTCCATTAGTTCCCTTGTTTCTGTATTCAAATAAATTTCATGTGTTCTCACTCTAGACTAGAAAGACTGAGCTACCAATGGGGGCCTCGGAGCGGTTTGTTCGGTTGTGGAATCTTGGGGTGGGGGAAGGGGTTCGGTGGGTGGTGGGTGGTTCTCGATGCTACAAGGTCTCAATATCGGGGGCCATAGCTAGCATCCTTCTCTGGCTTCCCCGTACTATACCGGTACTGTACAGTACAGGGCAGTGCTCGACCACTCACCGCATGGAAGAAATGATAGCTTACCCTACTCACGGGGGAGCAATAACTCTAGCCGCCGCGTGGCCGGAGCTAGCATCGCATTGGTGAGTATGGAGGTTTGCTTGGTGTCGCACACCCTCCTCTCTTTTGCCTTCGGGGCCCCCTTCACCTCGGCTGGGTTGTATTGGCTGGGCTATCGCGACTAGCGTCATTGTGGGTTCGAAGCAAATGGAAGGAAAGGTGACCCTCGAGCTGCGCTGGGCACCCGGGTCATAGAGTGTCTCAATACTGGGGAACTGTCAGTGGGAATGAGTAGGGTCCCGTAATTTAGAACAAAGTGATTGAAAAATATTCTGCTATTCTTCCGCCGATCCCTTGTGCATTCTGATGGCCTGGGGGACGGCGTGACGACAACCACATTCATCGATGGAACTAGTCTTGGGGATGATCGCCGTTAACCGTGCTCATAAATCGGGTACCGGTATGGCAAGAAACGAGTGTCTCTCGGGGGGTGGAGCAGCAGTAGAAAGTGTAATTTTGCGGGCGGGGTGCCACCGTACGGTTACTGGTGCACCGGTGAATGCGTGGGAGGGCCTTTTGATAGGTATTAATACCGTGGAAAATAGAGGTTGTAGAGTTGCTATTGGAAAGGGATAATATCAATTCCGATACGGGGGACGAGAGTGGCCGAACACCCCTTTCACTTGCTACCCAGGGTGGGTATGGGGAGGCAACAGACATACTATTAGGGCGGGGTGATGTCAGCCCCGGGGCCTGGCGAGGGGGTGGAGTTCACCGCTTGCGCTGTCGAATTGCCGTTGTGGAAGTGTCTCTGTTGACTTCCGTAATTGGATGGCGTGATTGACTGAGGTGGCGCCTATGCAAAAGGGGTGACCGTGGTAACGTAAATTAAATGCAAGCAGATAGTCTAAGAGGGTGGAATTATGTTGAGAAAGTTGACAGTAAAACACGGTAAAGCAGGTGGATGAAAATTTATGTAGAAAAACGGACAGAAAAGAAAGGTGGTGTTGTTGCTTTTACAGGTGGGCTGTTTGTGTTGTTTCCCCTCTCCCTCATGGGAAGGCGAGCTGCAAGGCTATGCCTCCAGGTGAAAATTTCCAGCTGCTAAGCCTCCCCTCAAACAAAAAATTCAATGGGTAAAAAACCGCAAAACAAGACCGGAAAACCTACTTTCTGCCACACCGCATGTATGTAGTAACATAGGCAATATTCTCGTCTATAAGTATGATCCTTGGATGCCCATTTTCTGTCACCTGCTTTGCTTTGCTCAATACCGGGGAAATATCTATGAGTCAGCAGTGTATGGTGTCACATGACCGAAACATGATATGACTCACATGATAGGAGATCGAATCATCGAACGTTTCTAGGGAGGAACGATAGTCAATCAGGAGACGACAGATAAGGGCGACCGTACATCATTTTCATGGGCTGCTAGCTACTGGAACGAGAAACTTAACGATGCTGTCGGACCGGAATGAGGTCAATCCCAATACGGCGGATGAGAGGGGCCGAACACCCTTGTCGTGGGCTACTCAGTGTGGGCACGAGGATGTTGTGAAGATACTATTGGAGCGGAGCGACGTCGATCCTGACACGCCAGATAACGAAGGCCATACACCACTGATGTGGGCCGCCAGGCGGGCCCATGAAATAATTGCGGGGATGCTCTTAGCGAGGACCGATGTGGATCCCACCGCGAGTGATGAGAGTGGCCAAACACCACTTATATGGGCTATTCGCGGTGGGCGTGAGGAAATTGTGAGGATGCTGTTAGAGAGGACTGATGTTGATCCCGACATCCCTGATAACGATAGAAGCACACCACTGTTATGGGCTGTCATAGCTGAGCGGGGGGGAGTTATACATATGCTATTGGAGCGGCAAGATGTCGATGCCGATACGGTAGATTTGGACAACCGATCTCCACTTTCATTTGCTGCCGATTTTGGGTATGGGGAAATTGTGAAGAGGTTATTAGAACGGGATGATGTTGATCCAAGCAGGGCGGATGCAAGTGATAGAACACCACTTTCATGGGCTGCCGAGAATTGGCGTGTTGAAGTTGTGAAGATCCTC
This sequence comes from Tuber aestivum, assembly GCA_900010015.1. Classification (NCBI taxonomy): domain Eukaryota; kingdom Fungi; phylum Ascomycota; class Pezizomycetes; order Pezizales; family Tuberaceae; genus Tuber; species Tuber aestivum. Next base: position 493,891 of record LN890951.1, read on the forward strand.
CTGGAGCGGAGCGATGTCGATCCTAACATGCCAGATGAGAGGGGTCGGACACCGCTTTCACTAGCTGCCTCGGGTCCGGTAGAAGAGCTGCTCAATGTGAATTACGACAGCCAAGGCAGCATCGACCGTGAACGGTACATACGGTATACCGATAATGAGTGCGAGAGAACTGCAAAGATGCTTTTAAACCGGGATGATATCGACCCTGACACCGCAGATAAGACGGGCCGAACACCATTTTCATGGGCTGCTAGCCACGGCCACGAGGAAATGGTGAAGATGCTACTGGAGCGGAACGATGTCGACCCCGACACGGCAGATGAGGGCGGCCGAACACCGCTATCATGGGCAGCCATGTACGGGCATGAGGAAATTGTGAGAATGCTATTGGAGTAGAGCAAGGTCAACCCTGACGCACGAGACAAGCGTGGCCGTACACCATTATCACTTGCTGCAGAGTACGAGGGGGGGATTGTGAGGATTCTATTAGAGCGGAGCGATGTTAATCCCGACGCGGCAGATGAGCGTGGCCGAACACCATTATTACTGGCTGTCATGCATTCCTGCGTGGGAGCTGTAGAACTGCTTCTGGAGCGGAATGATGTCGATCCGGAGACGGTAGATAAGGATGGCAGAACAGCACTTTCATATGCCCGGCAGTGCTGGGGTGGGGAAATTGTAGACATGCTATTAGAACAGAGCAGGGCTTGCCTAGACACTCTCGGTCATGAAGGGGGAGCACAATTTCCACAGGCTCCGGAGAATAGGCATAACGGAACTACGGACACGTCATTAGAACAGTGCCAGTCTGGCCGTGGCATTGCACATGAGATTAGCGGAACACCATTTCCATCGGTCCCCGGAGGTGGGAATGAGGAGATTCAGGAGATGGCGTTGGACTGGGACGATGTCGGTACCTCGGGTGAGAGTGGTCGAGCTCCTTCTCCAATGGGTGGCGGATATGGTTCCCTGGGAGTTGGGCAATTGATAGATGCCGGGCCTGAGCTCATCCCCGAATCAGTACTTAAAGAAAACAATCATCTGAATCCTTTACACCTGAGCCTCCCGAATCATCCGAGCCTACCACTAAGAGGGTCCGCCGGTTTTGATGTCTCCAGCCACGACTTGTCCCCATCCACTTAAACACTTAATGCACTCTCTGTTGCAGATTGCGGATTTCCCATCCACGCTTTTCCGAGCCTATCCCCTATGCCCATACCTTTGCCCCTCCCACCTCCCATACTTGTCTACTTATCGATGTGTTATTGCTGCCTTGAAGATAGCTCTTGTAAGGGTGGGCACTTTGTTCAGGGCGCTATAAACGAGGAAGTGTGTACGTGAAGGTGGATAAAGGACCCACTTCCTTATTGTTACCGGTGCCTGGTCCGCGATTTTCTCTTATACCTTTTTGTTTCTCTTTCTCCCTTTCATCTCGCTATCCCTATCTTTTTTGAGTATCATGTGATCGAAACCTTTTTGCTTTATTTTAAAAAATTAATTGTAGCTGTTGCGGACGTTCACCAATGATGACACATGAATGACGTCACATTCGATCCTTGCTTTATCCGCTGTTAAACAAAGGTCCGGGAGGATTTGATACGGCGGTGTTATAGTTGAGGGAAGTTTCTTGCGAGTTGGTCGTTATGGTGGAAGTTTAGTTATATTTCAGCAGTGTTGTATGCAGTTTTATTTCTTCCGAGGGAAGGAAGATTTACGGAGAAGGCTCCCTAGCTGTGCTTTTCCTTTGTCGCGATAGCGGTGTGTAAAGAAACAGAGATATTACATGAGGCGATTCACTGAAGGATCGGGATGTTTGTGATATGTTTTATATATATATATGTTTGGCTTTCCCTTTAGCATTCTGGTACGATACCGGAAAAGATGACAGAGTCTAAGACTACGTGGGCTTTTCCTTGCTCAATACCCTAGACATAAGAACCCGTTTGCTCTACCATTCTTCTGGTTATGATACTGGAATCGCGCATCTTCGCCATGCATACCTCCCCGGCCGGATATCCGGTGAGGACCCCTGAAAAATACCGGCTGAACGAGGTATTCTTGGCAATGAAACTTGAGTGTATTATACATCGATAGCAGCTCGCTCCCGATGCTTCCACCCACATTGACAAGCTTCAGCAGCTGTGCTGGAGACCTAGCTAGTCTGCGAGCCTTATTTTCCCCCCTGTTATCCAGTGCCTCAGCTATTCCGCGCCAATTTAGAGTTTATAGGAAAATAGTGGGTTGAAATGGCATCTCCCACTATCCAACCTCGTCTGATAGGAGAGGTGTTACGCTTGATATCGATAAACGGGCTCTGGAATCGAGAGCTTTAGGCTAAGCGTATCCATATTGCGATGAGAAGAATTACTTCTTGGTCCAGCTCTGAAGGTTATCTCTCCTGTAGCATCCTATTATCACTTTGTTTAGTATTCCATCCCTGCCTCTTAAGTCGCTCGTGCCCTTATGTGAGAGGCGAAATGGTTGGGAGATCTGGGTATCGGGGGCGTAGTAAAGTGAATGGGTAGTGAGTGGAGTTGACCGAGAACACAGACAGCATACTGAAATGGGCTTGACTACCCGAAAAAGAACGCAACCCAACAAACCGGGGAGGGTGAATAAACCGAGAGGAGTGGCATTCAGAAAGACACTCATCTCCTACTCTGCTCTCCCCTTTAGAACTCTGCCTCTTTAATCCGGGATATAACTGGGACATAGAAATACTCAAATCTAGAGATAGCCAAGTACCTAGATTTATGGTTTCGTGGACCCCTCTTATTGATAAAGTAGTACTTGAGATTGAGTATAGGGAGTGAGGGCTAAGGGTATAAACTAATGACTATTCTCGGGGTATTGGGGTATGCTCATAGTTGGGTCTCGAGATTAGAAACTTGTAAAAGTTATCGAGGCTAAGCGCCAACTGGTGGGGGGTGTTGAGTGTGTATGGAAAACGGTGAATGATGTGATGTGCATCAGCTAGAGCAAAGATGTTGAGTGCTAATGGGCGATGATCCTTTGTGCTGCGTCCAACATTGGGGGTGAGGGTTTGGTGAAGGGTTCGGGGTTGGAGTGAGCAGTCACATGTTGTTTAGTGCCTTGTATTTAGCTTGCAGGCAAGCTCCTAAGAACGTAACGAAGTTCCTTTCACCTCCCCCACCATCGTCTGTCTGTTGTCCACTGATCCCACCTCAGACCGGGAGCCGGAATAAAGGCAGTGAAATATGGTGAAAACAGAAAGTATCCTCTGCTTTGCCTGGTTTACCGGTGTGTCGCCCTTCCAGTCCGGAGTTCTGAGGCATAAGGATTTGTGATTGTTGCGCAGATGCGAACTTCGGGTGGTGAGATACAGCGCCATTAGCGAACGACTAACCATGGCTTGAAGTTGTGGAAGGAATAGATACTAAGGTATTAGCAGAGGTATCGGGGGTTCTGGGGGGGGCACCAAAAAAGCTGAAGGAGGTGCACACTAAATTTTGCGTATTTCCTTGAGATACTGGAAGCGCTCCCCAATGGGGGGGTATATAGTGAAGGCCACTGGTTAACTTAGTGTTTTGGATTTTTTGATTGGATGTTCTGGGGATGAAGAATGGATATGGGAGACGCTGACATCCTGATATCAACTCTTAAACTCGGCGTATAGCTTCGCAAACACCGCGCATTGAGAGGGAAAAGGAAGTGTTAATGGGAGATGGTCTGCGACCACATAATTACCGATGGCTGTCCTAACCTATCAACAGATGGTGTTGTAGTAGAGCGGGCGGATCCACTTGGGAAGAGTGGAGGAAAGGTAGGAGAGAGTTATGGTGGTAAACTTCGTGGTCTTACCATCCTCTCAAACTTGCGGCAAACAAGAGAGCGCACGTAAAACACGGTAAAAGCATTATGACCCTTCCGCGGATCGCCACACATATCTCATTGTGCCCACGCGTATTCCCATTCCCCCGGATACCCCCGTGGAAACAAATTGTGAAAGTTTCTGGAGACCTTCTAAATATAACTCTCCACCTGATATCCTCTGCTGTTTACGGCGCTTTGTTCAAATAGCTTAAGTGATAGCGCCAACACGCCGGAAGTTGGACTTTCAAAATTTTCCGCTAGTGGCTGTGAATGGAGGGGAAAGGCCCACGAGGCCACGATCGGCCATGCAGTTCATGTCATGGTTAACGGAAATAGAGTTGAAGTTTACGATTCCCCCTTGGGCAGCAAAAAGACCTTGTACGAGACGAGCGGTCTGGATGATCCTGAGGTGATGGGGGTAGGGTGGTCAACAATCTACCCGCTGTATGTCTTAGGTTGTGTTAGGGCATCAGAATGGTGAGTTTCCGGGAGGAGAAATCTACCGTGGTATTTGGGGGGAGGAGAGGTGGTAGCAGTCGAGGGTGGTACCGGTAGTTCGAATGATACCGGCACCGTACAGTACTCAAGTCACCCGTTTGAAGTCGCGTTTCCACACCTGGTATGGGGGTTCTCGGCGTGGGAAAAGCGACATTTCATTTAGGTAATTTGAAATACCGGACAGGCAAGGACTACAAAATACAATCTTAAGTCACTTAGCTAACTCCTAGCCAGCATAATTGTTGTTGCCATGATACAGGATACACCATTCAAGCTTTTCATGTAAGCTATCTCTGGGTCTCTGTGCATGTAGAATTGATACCGTGCCCATCCGTTACTCCGAGTTATATGCGCCAAGAATACTCATTTGGCATGCCAAGAACCCAGATGCCCTGAATGGAAACGCGACTTCAAACCGGCGACTTGAGTACCGGTATGATCGGCCTCGCTATTATGGTCATCCACATGTGGCTGGGCAGTGGCTGAGTCGGCATGCATTTTAGTATTAGTATGTGTCACATGACCGACACACAGTACAAGTATGACTCATATGATAGGAAATCGTATCATCGAACGCTCCCCGCCCGGACACGACAGAGAAGAGCAACGGTACATCATTTTCATGAACTGCTAGCTACGGGAACGGGAAACCTGAGAAGATGCTATTGGAGCGGAGCGAGGTCAATCCCAATACGGCGGATGAGAGGGGCCGAACACCTTTGTCATGGGCTACTCAGTGTGGGCACGAGGAAGTTGTGAAGATACTATTGGAGCGGAGCGATGTCAATCCTGACAGGCCAGATAAGGAAGGCCGTACACCACTGATGTGGGCCGCCAGGTGGGCCCATGAAAGAATTGCAAAGATGCTCTTAGCGAGGACCGATGTGGATTCCGGCGCGAGTGATCAGAATGGCGAAACACCACTTTTATTAGCTATTGACGTTGGGTGTGAGGGAATTGCAAAGATGCTGTTAGAGAGGGCTGATGTCAATCCCGACATCCCTGATATCGGTGGAAAAACACCACTGGTATGGGCTGTTATAGCTGACCGAGAGGGAGTTATAAAGATGCTATTGGAGCGGCAAGATGTCGATGCCGATACGGTAGATAGGGATGGCCGATCTCCACTTTCATTTGCTGCCGAATTTGGGTATGGGGAAATTGTGAAGATGCTATTGGAACGGGATGATGTCGATCTAGGCAGGGCGGATGCAAGTGACAGAACACCACTTTCATGGGCCGCCGAGAATTGGCGTGTTGAAGTTGTCAAGATCCTCCTGGAGCGGAGCGATGTCGATCCTAACACGCCAGATGAGAGGGGTCGGACACCGCTTTCACTAGCTGCCTCGGGTCCGGCAGAAGGGTGGTCTAATGTAGATCACGATAGCGAAGGCAGCATTGAATGTGAACGGTACATATGGTATACCGAAAATGAGTGCGGGAGAACTGCAAAGATGCTTTTAGGCAGGGGCGATATCAACCCTGACACCGCAGATAAGAGGGGCCGAACACCATTTTCATTGGCTGCTAGCCACGGCAACGAGGAAATGGCGAAGATGCTACTGGGGCGGAACGATGTGGATCCCAACACGGTAGATGAGAGCGGTCGGACACCGCTGTCATGGGCGGCCATCTACGGGCATGAGGAAATTGTGAGAATGCTATTGGAGCAGGGCAAGATGAACCCTGACACGCGAGACAAGAGTGGCCGTACACCATTATCATTTGCTGCAGAGTGCTGGGAAGGAGTTGTGAGGATGCTATTGGAGCGGAGCGATGTCAATCCCAACGCGGCAGATGACCGTGGTCGAACTCCATTATTGTTTTCTACCATGTATTCCCACTCGGAAATTGTGAAACTGCTTTTGGAGCGGGATGATGTCGATCCGGAGGCGGTAGATAAGGATGGCAGAACACCACTTTCATACGCGGAGGAGTCTTGGGACGGAGAAATTGCGGACATGCTATTGGAACGGATCAGGGCTTGCCTAGACACTCTTGGTGACGAAGGTGGAGCACAATTTCCACGGGCTCCGGAGAATAGGCGTAAGGGAACTGCGGACACGTCATTAGAACAGTGCCAGTCTGGCCGTGGCATTGCACATGAGATTAGCGGAACACCGTTTCCATCGGTCCCTGGAGGTAGGAATGAGGAGATTCAGGAGATGGTGTTGGACTGGAACGATGTCGGTACCTCGGGTGAGAGTGGTCGAGAGCCTTCTCCAAACGGTGGCAGAAATGGTTCCCGGAGAGTTGGGCAGTTGGTAGATGCCGGGCATGAGCTCATCCCAGAATCAGTGCCTAAAGAGCAATCATCTGAATCCTTCACAACTGAGCCTCCCGAGTCATCCGAGCCCAGCGCTAAGAGGGTCCGCCGGTTTTGATGTCCCCGGCCACAAATTGTCCCCACCCACTTACGTACACACTCACTGCACTTCCTGTTGCTGATTGCGGATTTCCCATTCACACGTTTCCAAGCCTGTCCCCTACGCCCATACCTTTGCCCCTCCGACCTCCCATACTCGTCTGCTTATCGATGTGTTATTTCTGCCATGAAGATAGCTCTTGTAACGGTGGACGCTTTATTCAGGGCGCTATGAGTGAGGAAGTATGCATGTGAAAGTGGACAAAGGACGCACTTCCTCATTTTTACCGGTGCCTGGGCCTTTATTTCCTCTTATACCTTTTTGTTTCTCTTTCTCCCTTTCATCTCACTATTCCTATCTCTTCTGCGTATCATGTGATGGAAACCGTTTTGCTTTTGTTTTTAAAAATTGTCGCGGTTGCGGGCGTTCACCCACTATGACACATGAATGCCGTCACATTCTGATCCCTGCTTTATTGGGCTGTTATACGAAGGGCGGGGAGGAATGGATACTGCAGCGTTATATTTGAGGGGAGTTTCTTGCGGGTTGGTCGTTATGGTGGAAGATTCCTTATATTTCACGATGGTTTTATTTGTTCTACAGGAAGGAAGGTTTACGGGGGAGGCTGCTTGGCCGTGCTTGTCCTTTATCGCGATAGAGATGTACGCAGGAACGGAGATAGTATTTACGGTGATGTACGGAAGAGCTGGGATGTTTGTCTTATGTTTTGTATATGTATCTTTGTTTTTAGCCCTAGCGTTCTACTACCGCAAAAGATCCCGGGGTCTATGACCATACCGGTATGGCATTTCTCCTCCCCAATCTCACAGACCCAAGTGAATCCGTTGGCGCTACTATTTTTCCGGCTAATATAATCACGCATCTTCGCCAAGAATACCTCCCCAGGCCAAATATTTAGTGAGGACTCCCGAATAATGCTGGCTGACCGAGGCATTCTTGGCAAAGAAACTCAAGGGTATCAGGCATCGATAGGAACTCATTCCCTAAGCTTCCCCCCGCGTTTAGAAGTTTCAATAGCTGAAGGCCTAGCTATTCCGCGAGCCTCATTTTTTCCCCTATTATCAAGTGCCTCCTCTATTTCGCACCGATTTAGAGTTTACGGGAAAATGCTGGGTTGAAATGACATCTCTCACTATCCGACCTTTGTCGGATAGGAGAGGTGTTATACTTGATGTATAGATAGATAAACTCGCTCTGGCATCGAGAGCTTTAGGCTATGGATACCCATACTGCAAACGGAGAAATTCCTTCTTAGTGCAGCTCTAAAGGTTATCCCTCCTCTAGCATCCTATTATCACTTTCGTTTAATATTCCATCCCTGCCTCGTAAGTCGCTCGTGCCCTTATGTGAGAGGCGAAATGGTTGGGATATTTGGGTATCGGGGGCGTAGTAAAGTGAATGGGTAGTGAGTGGAGCTGACCGAGGGCACAGACAGCATACTGATGTGGGTTTGACTATTCGAAAGAGAATGCAACCCGACAAATTGGGGAAGGTGAATAACCGATTGGAGTGGCATTCCGAATGACACCCATCTCTTACTGTCCTGTCCCTTTTAGAACTCTGCCTCGTTAATCGGGGATGGAACTAGGTATAGCAATACTCAAATCCAGAGATAGACGGGTGTGATATCTAGATCTATGGTTTCGTGAACCTCTCTTGTGGATAACAATAGTACTTGAAATTGAGCATGGGGAGTGATGGCTAGGGGTGTAAACTGATGGATATTGTTGGGGTATAGGGGTATGCTCATAGTTGGGTCTTGAGATTAGAAACTTGTGAAAGCTCTCGAGGCTAAGCACCAACTGGTGGGAAGTGTTGGGTGTGTATGGGTAACTGTGAATGATGTGATGTGCATCAGCCAGAGTAAATATTTTGAGTGTTGATGGGCGATGATCCTTGGTGTAGTATCCAACATTGGAGATGAGGGTTTGGAGGCCTGGAAGGTTTGGGGTTTGAGTGAGCAGTCACGTGTTTTTTGGTGTCTTGTATTTAGCTTGCAGGCTATCTCCTGAGAACTGTATCATAACGAAGCTCCCACTTCCACCACCACCATCGTTTGTTTGCCTGCCCACTGATCCCACCCCACAACCGGGGGCCGGAATAAAGGCAGAGTAAAATATTGTGAAAACAGAAAGCGTCCTCTACTTTACCGGTATATCACCCCCCTAGTCTAGAGTTCTGAGGCATAAGCATTTATTATCCTTGCGAGGGTGCGAACCTTGGGTGGTAAGATACGGCGTCATTCGCCGAGTGACTGACCATGACTTGAAGCCGGGGAAAGAATAGATGCTGAGGCGTTAGCAGAGGTAACGGGGGTTCTGAAGGGACACTGAAAAGTTGTACGGGGCGCACACTAGATTTTAGGTATTTCATGGAGATACTGAAAGTGCTCGCCAATCGGGGGGTTGATGCGGGGGGGGGGTGAAGGACACCGGTTATCTTAGTGTTTTGGGTTTTGTGATTGGATGTTCTGCGGATGAGCAATGGATATGGGAGACACCGACAGCCGGATATCAACTATTAAACTCCGCCTATAGCTTGCCGAACGCCGCGCACTGAGACGGAAAGGGAAGTGTTGGAAGGAGATGGTCTGCAACGACATAATGTGAGGAGACCGCATAATCACAGATGGCTGTCCTAACCTATCTACAAATGGCGCGGTAGTAGAGTGGGCAGATCCACTTGGGAAGAGTGGAGGGAACGTAGGAGAGAGTTATGGTGGTAAACTTGGCGGTCTTACCATCCTTTCAAACTTACGGCAAAACACGGGAGCGGACGCAAAACACGATAGAATCATCATGATCCTTCCATAGATGATCGCCACCCATATCTCACTGTGTCTACGCGCATTCCCATTTCCCCGGGTACCCCCGTGGTAACAAATCATGAAATTTCCCGGGAGGTTTTCTAGGTGTAGCTCCCCCCCCGATATCCTCTTCTATTTTCGTTCGTTTGTTCGTGTAGATGTAGACCGGAGAGGGATCAATCCGGCTTGGGTTATTTATTTCATTAGTTCCCTTGTTTCTGTATTCAAATCAATTTCATGTGCTCTCACTCTGGGATGGGGGGACTGAGCTACCAATGGGGGCCTCGGAGAGGTTTGTTCGGTTGTAGAATCTTGGGCTGAAGGAAGTATTTCGTTGGATAGTGCATGGTTTTCGATGTCGCAAGGTATCAATCTCGGGGGCCATCGCTGGTATCCTTCCCTAACTTCCCCGAAGTTAATAACATATGTGATAGCGCCAGCGCGCCAAAGTTGGACTTCAGAATTTGCCCGCTAGCAGTAGATGGAGGGGAAACGCCCACGAGACCGTAAAGGCCCATGCAGTGCGTGGCACGGTTAGCGGAAATAGAGTTGAAGTTTACGATCACCCGTTGGGTAGTGAAAAGACATTGTGAGGGGCCGGTAGTCTGGGTGTACCGGTAGATGATTCTAGGGTGATGGGGGTGGGGTAGGCAAAAATCTACCCGCTGTACGCCTTAGATTGTATTAAAGCATCAGAATGGTGAGATTCCGGGAGGAGGAATCTACCGTAGTACGGTATTAGGGGCACTCACGCTTGACCCCTTTTGAGACCAGTTTTGATGTGGTGCACTAGTAGTAGCCTGATGTACTAACTAGATGTGATCTTAGTTCTGATCGTAATTAGAATTCCGATAGTATCCGACTTCAGCTTCTCTCTACTCGAGTAACTTAAACGAGCGGCGGTCGCAGTCCTCTGGTGCACCTAAGGGTGAGGTCTGATAGAAAGCAAGCATGATCCCACTGCCTTGATATCCTAGCCACTTAGTGCAAAAGGGTCCTCATCAAGCTAATTTGTCTGCCCTCTTTTCCATTTCTTAGCAACACACTATCCCGTTCCTTAGTAGGGACCGGTAAACTAGAGTACGGACTGCACCGCACTCATGCTGAACTGCTAAAACGGTACCACAGTTCCGGTTTCGCTTCTAAGCGTGAGTGCCCCTATTAGCGAGATTCAAAGCTCTCAGTACGCTGCGAACCGGTAAGTTACAGAATATACCCTAAAAATACTGGTGTACTAATCTGAACGTCACCGATGAACTGCCATCGGGACTAGTATATTAAATTGCTTGTTCTTGCCTGGTAAGAGTTGCTAGTGTGACAGACTGAGCAAAGTGCGAGATAGTTTAGATAGGGATGATGAATAAAGTTGCAGTACCTCTGTACCTCTGTACCGGTATGCTGCGTCCCTCCTCCCGAAAAGGTTTGCGGTGTACCGTAGTACACTTTGACCGAAAGGCCTGCACCGAGAGCTTTGAATCTCCCTATTTAGGAGGGAGGAGAGGCAGTACCGGTACTGCACAGTACAGCGCAGTGCTCGGCCACTCACCCCATGGAAGAAATGATAGCTTACCCTACACACGGGGGAGCAATAATTCTAGAGGCCACGTAGACGGAGCTGGTATCGCATTGGCCAGTATGGAGGTTTGCTTGGTGTCGCAAGCTTTCCTCTCTTTCGCCTTCCGGGCCTCGAGCGTGATTGAAGCCAGCTGCCACCTCGGCTGGGTTGTATGATACTTTGTATTGGCTCGGCTATCCCGATTAGCGTCTTAGTGGGTTCGAGGCAAACGGAAGGAATGGTTGACCCTTGAGCCACGCTGGGCACTCGGGTTACAGAGGGCCTCGGTACTGGGGAATTGTCAGTGAGAAGGCGTAACTTATGGTCCGGTAATTTAGAACAAAGTAATTGAGGGGAAGAAAAAGACCCTGTGCACTCGTATTGCCTTCTACTCTTCTTCCACCCAGGTGCTTCGTGTTACCCTTCTTGGTCTTCTCGCTTGAGCTTATTTTCCTTCTACCGCCTTCCCCGAAGCTAGAAAGAAGCCTTCCTTCTGAATGCCAAAGATGCGTGCCAATTCTTCCAACGTGGCAATGATTTACTGCTACAAAAAGAGCCGTCGTTACATGTGAGAGACTGTAATGAAATTTACGGTTATGCCTTAAACGCTGGCATGGTGGAACGTCAGCTACATCTGGGGAGCAAGAAGGGTTTACAGGGGAAACTTTCCCTCAGTTTATTGCTACACAAGGTTCTGTTCGGTTAGGGATGCCCGGGAGAACAGACTCCGTACCCCACAATACCGGGGCTCCGTCCCTGGAGTATCCCATTGTCCTTCAGGTGCTGCGGAAGGAGATCCGGTCGAGAGAATAAGGAGATTTTGGAAGTGGCCTTTCCTTAACCGGAAATAAAGCATTACGGTTCCGAACTGAGACCTATTCCACCAATCTCTTGTGAATTCTGATGGCCTGGGGATGGCCGCTATTGATGACAAGGCACCCGCCTCATCTATGGAAACAGCCTTGAGGATGATCGCCATTAACCGTGCTCATAAATCGGGTACCGGTATGCCAAGAACCGAGCGCCTCTCGGGGTGTGGAGCGGTAGTGGAATGTGTAATTTGGCGGGCGGGGTGCCACCGTACGGTTATTTGTGGATCGGTTAATGCTAGGGAGGATCTTTTGATAGTCTGCCCGAGTACTATCAAGTACCGGTACGGTAGTTGTCTGCTGGGTTACCAGGGTCCCTATTGCGTAGCCATACGGGGCAAACAGCTGTTCCTAGCACTACCTCACTATCGTCTGTAGTAATGGCACAACGCGTGAATAAAATAACCGCCTACCCTCTCGGTGGAAACAAGAATTATGGTAAAGTGATCAGTCCTGCCATTCCCCATCTGGGTGCCCGGTCGACTTTGCGGGGCGCGGTACAAATTCCACTAATATCTAGCTGCTGCAGCGGGGCGCTTTTCATATCGACTACAAAGAACACTGCCATGCGAAGCCGGTCCCTAAAAAGGACGAGAAATGTGAAGGGTTTGCATTGGAAACAGCCATTATGACGACCTTCCTTCCAACCGCTGCCGGTAATCCGTTGAAGCAATCCAAATTTTCATCTCTATATGAAACAATTTCCTGGATTTTGCTTCTCGACCCTTTGGGACCCTATACGGCATCTAAACTGGCTTAGGAAGTGTCGAGAGCTATGGCCGGTGCTGTGAGGGATAAAGGTTTCTTCTCTACCATCGCCTGCTTTGTAGGGATATTTTTGTTCTCATTTGTGTCGTTTGCACGGGGGTCGAAAAACATTTCATGATAGGATTTTCTTGGGTGGAAATTTTGGTTTAGAAGGAGAGCGAATGAGATGAGAGGAGCTGCCATGGTTTTTCCGCTCCCTTATCGCTTTTCTGAGATGTTTTACCTGATTGCGGGGAAGGGGATGGAGGTTATTCAAGACTAGGATCATTCCCTTGTTTTCCGAGAGGTGGGAGGGGACGATTTTTTTCCGGAGGTTTCTTAGTGGCCTCTCCAGGCTCTCATAGGTTGATTTAGCAATTTACTGAGGGAGGTTGGGGTTTGTGCGGGTTGTGGCTGGTGATCAGAGCAGCGATATTTGACAGCTGTGTGTATTCGTACTCTTGTTCCTATGCCTATCCTACCGCGCGGACAAAGAGACCTGTGGTACTGTATTGTTCTGGCCCACGTTTCTTGTTTTCCAGCGCGTCGCCCTTAAAATGTCTCACCAGGAAATGGCCCCCATTTTAAACGTCCCCCCTATAGTATCGCCAAAAATTCTTTAATAATTGGTGGGGATCTGGGAAGATATTTGAAGGGATTTAGATTGTCGGGTACTGTGCCGTATTGGATTTGACGTTTTGAGGGGTTGGGCCTGCGAGCGCTGTGGCTAACCAGCCACAGCCACTTCAGCGGCTGCTATCCTAATTTTACCGGTTAGCGTTAAACGAGTGGATGAGAAATGCCGTTGCATGACGGGTGTACTTGTACATAGCCTTAGGCCCTGTTTGGTTGCGCTGGTCCCATTCAGGACCGTTCCATTGTGAAACGGTTGGACCTGTAAAAATGGTTGTTGCCCAGTTGACACCAGTCGCTTCTAGCAAACGCATTTGGATCTGATGGAGTAGCTGGGTTAGGGTATACTGACTGGAGCGGGATGCCCATCTAGTGTGACTGTTATTTCCCGTGTTTTGCATTGAGAGAATAATTTTCAGCTTGAGTTGCCATTAAATTATTGGAAATTAGAATTAGAATCAAAGATGGCTTTATGATAATATTATATCACAATGGACTTATCAACTGTTGTATTAGGGCCATTGTGAAATCAAATGCCGTAAAAACTCGAATAAACGGACCATGTGCTAGGACGTTGGACTTGCCTCTCTCGGTAAGGTCTGGTCATTTTTGTTTTCAATTGTCTCGGAAACCGTGTTTTTGGTGTGTATTTGCCCCCTTTCCAGAGGAGGAAATTTCGGACTACACAGCATATGGTCCGTTTATTCGAGTTTTTACGGTGGTGGAGCCTTGTGTAGTTGCCAAACAGCCATTCTGTTCTAACGTTTTAGAATAGAAGGGGAGCAGTCATTTGTTTGTGACAACAGAATGGGACCAGCGCAACCAAACAGGGCATAAGCCTCCCCTCAGACAAAAATTTCTGTGTTAAAAACGGGCAAAGCATGACCAGAAAACCCCAAAACCTGGTTTCGACCTCCCCGCATGTCGTAACATAGGCAATATTCTGGCCTGTAAGTACTTTCATGCCCATTCTCTGTCACGTGCTATTGCATTGCGCCAAGGAAATATCTATGAGTCAGCATATGTGTGTCACATGACCGACACCCGGGATAACTCACATGAGAGGAAATAGTATCATCGAACATTCGTAGAGAGGAACGATAGTCGATCTGGACACTACAGATAAGGGCGACCGCACATTATTTTCACGAGCTGCTAACGGGAACGAGGAACTTATGAAGATGCTATTGGAGCGGAGCGAGGTTAATCCCAATACAGCGGATGAGAGGGGTCGAACACCCTTGTCATGGGCTACTCAGTATGGGCACGAGGAAGTTGTGAAGATACTATTGGAGCGGAGCGATGTCAGTCCTGACATGCCGGACGAGGAAGGCCTTACACCACTGATGTGGGCCGCAAGGCGGGCCCATGAAAGAATTGCGGAGATGCTCTTATCGAGGACCGATGTGGACCCCAACGCGAGAGATGAGAGCAGCGAGACACCACTTTCTTGGGCTATCGATACTGGGTGCGAGGGAATTGCAAAGATGCTGTTAGAGAGGGCTGATATCAATCCCGACATCCCTGATATCGCTGGAAAAACGCCACTGTTATGGGCTGCTATAGCTGGCCGGGAGGGGGTTATGAAGATGCTATTGGAGCGGCAAGATGTCGATGCCGATACGGTAGATTGGGATGGCCGATCTCCACTTTCATTTGCTGCCGAATTTGGGTATGGGGATATTGTGGAGAGGCTATTGGAGCGGCAAGATGTCGATGCCGATACGGTAGATGGGGATGACCGATCTCCACTTTCATTTGCTGCCGAATTTGGGTATGGGGAAATTGTGAAGAGGTTATTGGAACGGGATGATGTTGATCCAAGCAGGGAGGATGCAAGAGGCAGAACACCACTTTCATGGGCTGTCGAGAATTGGCGTGTGGATGTTGTGAAGATCCTCCTGGAGCGGAGCGATGTC
>LN890951.1:509649-525448 GCA_900010015.1 Tuber aestivum
ATGGGGAAATTGTGAAGAGGTTATTGGAACGGGATGATGTTGATCCAAGCAGGGAGGATGCAAGAGGCAGAACACCACTTTCATGGGCTGTCGAGAATTGGCGTGTGGATGTTGTGAAGATCCTCCTGGAGCGGAGCGATGTCAATCCCAACACGGCAGATGAGAGGGGTCGGACACCACTTTCACTGGCTGCCTCGGGTCCGGCAGAAGAGTGGTCTAATGTGGATCACGACAGCGAAGGCAGCATTGACCGTGAACGGTACATATGGTATACCGATAATGAGTGCGAGAGAATTGCAAAGATGCTATTAAGCCGGGACGATATCAATCCCGACACCGCAGATAAGAGGGGCCGAACACCATTTTCATTGGCTGCTAGCCACGGCCACGAGGAGATGGTGAAGATGCTACTGAGTCGGAACGATGTCGATCCCAACACGGCGGATGAGATGGGTCGGACACCGCTGTCATGGACGGTCATTTACGGGCATGAGGGAATTGTGAGAATGCTATTGGAGCAGAGTAAGATCAACCCTGACGCGCGAGACCACCGTGGCCGTACACCATTATCATTTGCTGCGACGAGCTGGGAAGGAGTTTTGAGGATGCTACTGGAGCGGAGCGATGTCAACCCTGATGCGGCGGATGGGCGTGGCCGAACAGCATTAACATGGGCTGCCATGTATTCCTGCCCAGGAACTGTGAAACTGCTTTTGGAGCGGGATGATGTCGATCTGGAGGCGGTAGATAAGGATGGCAGAACACCACTTTCGTACGCCTGGGAGTCTTGGGATGAGGAAATTGTGGACATGCTGTTGGAACGGAGCAGGGCTTGCCTAGACGCTGTTGGTGATGGGGGCGGGGCACGGTTTCCACGGGCTCCCGAGAATAGGCATAAGCGAACTGCGGACACGTCATTAGAACAGTACCAGTCCGGCCGTGGCATTGCACATGAGATTAGCGGAACACCGTTTCCATCGGTCCCTAGAGGTGGGAATGAGGAGATTCAAGAGATGCTGTTGGACTGGAACGAGGTCGGTACCTCCGGTGAGAGTGGTCGAGCGCCTTCTCCACCGGGTGGCAGAATTGGTTCCCCGACAGTTGGACAGTTGATAGGTGCCGGGCATGAGCTCATCCCCGAACCAGCGCCTAAAGAGAATTCATCTGGGCCCTTCACGACTGAGCCTTCCGAGTCATCCGAGCCCCGCGCTAAGAGGGCCCGCCGGTTTTGATGTCTCCGGCTACAACCTGTCCCCATCCACTTACACACTCAATGCATTCTCTGTTGCTGATTGCAGATTTCCCATTCACGCTTTTCCGAGCCTATCCCCTATGCCCATACCTTTGCCCCTCCGACCTCCCATACTCGTCTGCTTATCGACGTGTTATTGCTGCCTTGGAGCTGGCTCTCGTAACGGGGGTACTTTGTTCAGGGCGCTATAAATGGGGAAGTATGTACGTGAACGTGCACAAAGGAACCACCTCATTGTTACCGGTGCCTGGTCCGCGATTTCCTCTTATCCCTTCTTGTTTTCTTTCTCCCTTTCATTTCACTATCCCTATCTTTTTGCGAATCATGTGATGGAAACCTTTTTGCTTTGTCTTAAAAATATAATTATAGCTGTTGCGGACATTCACCAACGATGACACATGAATGCCATCACATTCTGATCACTGTTTTATCCGGCTGTTAACAAAGGGCGGGGAAGATTGGATACGGCAGTGTTATAGTCGAGGGAAGTTTCTTGCGAGTTGGTCGTTATGGTGGAAGTTTACTTATCTTTCCGCAGTGTTGTATGTAGGTTTATTTGTTCCGGAGGGAAGAAGATTTACGGAGAAGGCTCCCTAGCTGTGCTTTTCCTTTGTCGCCATAGCGATGTGTGAAGAAACAGAGATAGTATATGAGGCGATGCACTGAAGGGTCGGGATG
This sequence comes from Tuber aestivum, assembly GCA_900010015.1. Classification (NCBI taxonomy): domain Eukaryota; kingdom Fungi; phylum Ascomycota; class Pezizomycetes; order Pezizales; family Tuberaceae; genus Tuber; species Tuber aestivum. The sequence continues at coordinate 511,580 of LN890951.1, forward strand.
TTTGTGTTATTTTTCTTATATATATGTTTATCTTTACCTGTAGCATTCTGGTACCCGAAAAGACGACGGGGTCTATGACCACGTGGGCTTTTTCTTCCTCAATCCCCTAGACCCAAGAATCTAATCGCTCTACCATTCTTCCGGTTACTGTAATCGCGCATCTTCGCTATGAATACCCCCCCAGGCCAAATACTCGGTGAGGACCCCCGAAAAATACCGGCTGACCGAGGTATTCTAGCAATAAAACTTTAGTGTATTATACACTGATAGCAACTCGCTCCCGAAGCTTCCGCCCACATTGAGTAGCTTCAGCAGCAGTGCTGGGGATCTAGCTAGTCCGCGAGCCTCATTCTTCCCCCTGTTATCAAGTGCCTCCTGTATTTCCCGCCGATTTAGAGTTTATAGGAAAATTGTGGGTTGAAATGGCACCTCCCACTATTCGACCTCTGTCCGATAGGAGAGGTGTTACACTCGGTATAGATAGACGGATTCTGGAATCGGGAGCTTTAGGCTAAGGATATCTATATTACGAAGGGAGGAATTCTTTCTTAGTGCTGCTCTAAAAGTTATCTCTCCTGTAGCACCTTATTGCCACCTCTGCTTAATATTCTACCCCTAGCTCGTAAGCCGCTCCTACCCTTATTTGAGAGGCGATACGGTTAAAATATTCGGGTACCGGGAGGGTGGCAGACCGCACGGGTAGTGATTGAAGCTGGCCGAAGGCAGACTGACAGCGTACTGAAATGGGCTTGGGTATAGTATTTGAAAAGGATCTCAAACCGACAGGTTGGGGAGGGTGGATAAACTGATAGGAGTGGCATTCCGAATGATACCTATCTCCTACTCGGCTCCCCCTTTTAGAACTCTGCTCATTAATCCGGGATATAACTGGGGCATAGAAATACTCAAATATAAGGATAGCCAAGTATGGTTCCGGAAGACTAGAAGTGGGACCAGTTTTCACACAAAATGTGTGACAGTTTTGGAGGTAACGGCAACCGTAATGCTTTTGTTGATATCTTATTATGTATTGTTTGTTGCCAAGAGAAAATATTAAAAACATAAATTAAGATAATATGATATCTTATTTATTCATGTTTTGGTATAATAATATAGTCTTAATTTATTTTTAATATTTTTTCTTGGCAGCAAGCAAGACATATAATTGGGTATCAACAAAAGCATTACGGTTACCGTTACCTCCAAAACTGTCACACATTTTGTGTGAAAACTGGTCCTACCTCTAGTCTTCCGGAACCATATCTAGATCTATGATTTCATGGACCCCTCTTGTCGATAACAATAGTACTTGAGATTGAGTATTGGGAGTGAGGGCTAAGGGGACAAACTAATGAGCACTCTCGGGGTATTAGGGTTTGCTCATGGCTGGGTCTTGAAATTAGATACTTCTAAAAGTTATCGAGGCTAAGCATCAACTGGTGGCGGGCGGTGAGTTTGTATAGGCAACCGTAAATAATGTAATGTATGATACCAGAGTAAAGATGTTGAGTGCGGGTGGGCGATGATCCTTGGTGCAGCGTCCAACATTAGAGATGAGGGTTTGGAGGCGTGGAGGGTTTGGGGTTGGAGTGAGCAGCCATACCTTGTTTGGTGTCTTGTATTTAGCTTGCAGGCTAGCTCCTAAGAACAGTAAGGAAATTCCTTTCTCCTCCACCACCATCGTCTGTTTGTCCACTGACCCAACCTCAGACCAGGAGCCGGAATAAAGGTAGTGAAATATGGTGAAAACAGAATGTATCCTCTGCCTTGCAGGGTTTACTGGCATGTCGCCCTTCCACTCCAGAGTTCTGAGGCATTAGGATTTGTGGTCCTTGCGCGGGCGCGAACCCCGGGTGGTAAGTGTGTTGTACCTTGTAGGCTACACGATACTGGTCCGAGCTGGGTTGTTACTTGTTGTATTTTACATAGTATGGTTTTATGCTGGCTGGCCTCTTCTTGGTCACCAGTTCTGGAGGACACGCATCTACTGTTTTCTCTGATGGTGGGGTGAAAATCTTTTCTCCCTTGTTGTGACCCGCTGGGAACTATATAAGGCCAGTTGTTATTACTGTTTAAACTAGATAAATCAATCAACGAACCTTCCGCTGCTGAAACTCTTGAAAACTCTTCAAATTCTCACAAAGAGACGGCGTCATTCGCCGAGTGACTGAACATGACTTGAAGTTGGGGAAGGAATAGATGTTGAGGTGTTAGCAGAGGTAGTGGGGGTTCTGGGGGGACACTAAAAAGCTGTAGGAGGTGCACACTAGATTTTGGGTATTTCATGGAGATACTGAAAGTGCTCGCTAATCGGCGGGTTGATGCGGAGGGGGGGGAGCGCAGATAGTGAAGGCCACCGGTTAACTTAGTGTGTTGGGTTTTGTGATTGGATGCCCTGGGGATGAAGAACGGATATGGGAGACACTGACAGCCCGATATCAGATATTCAACTCGGCCTATAGCTTCGCAAACACCGCGCACTGAGATAGGGGGGAGCGATGATGGGAGATGGTCTGCGGCGGCATAATGTGAGGAGAGTGCGTAATCATAGATGGCTGCCCTAGACTATCTGCGGATGGCGCGGTAGTAGGGTTGGCAGGTCTGCTTGGGGAGAGTGGGGGAGTGGTTGGAGAGGTATGGTGGTAAACCCCGTGGTCTTGCCCGTCCTTCCAAACTTAATGCAAACAGGGAAGCACACGCAAAACGCGGTAGAGGCATTATGATCCTTCTACGGATCGCCACGCATATCTCACTATGTCCACGCGTATTCCCATTCCCCCGGACACCCCCGCGATAACAAATAATGAAAGTTTCTGGCGATCCTTCGAGATATTACTCTCCACCTGATATCCTCTGCTATTTTCGGTCCTTCACATGTGGGTCAGACAGGGATTAATCCGGCTTGCATTATTTATTCCATTATTTCTCTTGTTTCTGTATTCAATTCAATTCCATGTGCTCTCACACTAGAATGAAAAAACTGAGCTACCAATGGGGGACTGGGAGCGATTTTTTCAGTTATGGAATCTCGGGGGTCATTGATGGCATCCTTCCCTAGCTCCTAAGCTAATAGCCCACGTGATAGCCCCAGCTCACCGGAAGTTGGACTTCCAAATTCGCCCGGTGGTGGCGGTGGATGGAGGGAAAAGGGCCGCGAGACCACGATCTGCCATCCAGTGCGCGGTGTGGTTAGCGGAAATAGAGTTGGAGGTTACGATCGCCCGTTGGGTAGTATAAAGATGTTCTACGGGACGAGTGGTCTGGATATACCGGCGGATGGTTCTGAGATGCTGGGTCTGGGCTGGGCAACAATCTACCCGCTGTAGGCCTTAGGTTGTATTAGGGCATCAGAATGGCGAGTTTCCCGGAGGAGGAATCTACTATGGTATTTATGGGGGGAGGAGAGGCAGTAGCGGTCGAGGGTGCAAGTTCAAGAAATACCGGTACTGTGGAGTACAGTGCAGCGCTTGGCCACTCACCGCATGGAAGAAATGATAGCTTACCCTACTTACGGGGGAGGAATAATCTTGGCGGCCGCGTAGACAAACCTAGCATCGCATTGGCGAATAGGGAGGTTTACCTGGTGTACTCACCCTTCTCTTTCACCTTTCGGGCCGCGGGGTGACTGACGCCTGCTTCACCTCGGTTGGGTTGAATTTGCCCGGCTATCGCGACTAGTGATATATGACAGTGGGTTCGAGACAAACGGGCTGAAAGGTTGACTCTTGAGCTGCACCAGGCACCTGGGTTACAGAGAGTCTCTATACTGGAGAAATGTTAGTGAGAAGGAGGGAGTCTCGTAATTTAGAACGAAGTAATTGAAAAAAAAAAAAAGTCCTGATGCACTTGGATTGCCTTCTGCTCTTGTGCTCCTTCCCCCGAAGTGGGAAGCTTTCACCACGTTATACCCCCTGAATATCAAGGACTCGTTCCAATTATTCCAAAGTGGCCACGGTTTACTACTACAACATGATTTTTCATCACTTGTGAGCAACCGTGACTACGATTACGCCCTCAGCACTGGAGTGGCGGAACGTCAGTGCCTGAGGAGCAGGAAAGGTTCATAGCGAAAAATTTCCTATATTTCGTTGCTCCACAGAGTTCGGTTTGGTTAGGGATGCCCGGGAGAATAGATTCCATACCCTACAATACTGGGAGTTCGTCCCTGGAGTATCCCATTGTCCGTCAGTCGCTGCAGAAAGGAGATCCGGTCGAGAGAATAAGGAGATTTGGAAACAGTCCTTCCTTAACCGGAAGCAAAGTACTGCGACCCCAAACTGCGACCTATTCCACCGATATCTACTGCATTCTGATGGCCTAGGGGATGGCCGCTAGTGACGACAAGGCAACTACTCGTACACTCACCTATGGAGATAGCCTTGAGCCGTTAACCCTATTCATAAATCGAGTTCATGTATGTCAAGAAACGTGTCTCTCGGGGTGTGCAGTGGCTGTGGAAAGTGTAATTTTGCGGGCGGGGTATGGTGGTACTGTTATTTGTGTATCGGTAGAGGCTAGGGAGGAGCTTTTGGTACTGCCGAGTAGTTGTGGGCTGGGTTGCCAGTGTCTCTATTTCTCAGCCATACGGGGCAAACGGCCATTCTGGCGCTACCGTACTTTCTCCTGCAGTAACAACGCCACGCATGAATGAAATAATCACCTACCAAGCCTTTGTTGGTGTTATTTCTCGGTGGAAATAAGAACTATGTTAAAGTGATCACCCTTATCATCCGCTATCTGTGGGCCTGGTCAACTTCATATGGCGCCAGGCGAATTCTACTGATATAATACCTAGGAGCAGCAGCGGGACCCCTCCCATATCCGCTACAGATAACACCGCCGTGCGGAGGTGGTGCCAGAGGAAAGGGCAGTGTGAATGTTTTGCGTTGGGGACGGTCATGTTGGCGACCTTCCAACCACTACCGGTAATCCAACGAAGCAACTCAAGTTTCATCTCTGTGTGAAACAGTTTCTTAGATTTTGCTTCTTGATCCGCTATGAATCTGTACAGTATCTAAACAGGATCAGGAATTGTCGAGAGGTATGGTTGGTGCTGCGAGGGGTAAAGGGTTTCCCCCGCCATTGCTTGCTTGGAAGGGTTATTTTGTTTTCATTCACTTCATTGGGATTTACTTGGGTAGAAATCTTGCTTTAGAAGGAGAGCTAATGAACTGGGAGGAGCCACCGTGGTCCTTCTTATGTTTTTTTGCTTTGCGGAGATGTTTACCTAATTGTGTTGGAGGATATGGAGGCTACTTAAGATTGATCATTCACTTGTTTTCTGAAAGGTAGAAGAGGATAAGGGGGTGGGGGTTTAAGAGGGTTTTTAGTGGTCTCTTGAGAAGATCCTGAAAGGATCTTGGATTACTCCTACTATATCAACCCCCCAAAAAAAATTTTAACCCCCGAACCGAAATATCGTGAAGTGGCATAGTTCGGATTGTTGTCATTTTAGTCCTCGTGTTTGGTATTATACCAACCCCGCATGGTAAGCTGTGCCCGAGAGTGCGGGACTCCCAAAATGCTGAAGGCGATTGCCCAGCGCCGAAGGGTAATTCTATGTGTTGAACTCTTGGATGAATCTCTCACACCGCATCGGACTGGCCTCCTTAGCTCTCTGCAAGATATGGTCCATGAGTTGCCAAATGTCCGGTTGTCCCTGACCGGAAAGCCTTTCATCCGCAGTGAGGTTGAGAAGTACTTTCCCGGTGCGGCTACTTTTTAGTTAGTCCAACAAAGGAGGATACTAGGATATTTTTTTTGAGGAGGATATTAGACGGAGACACAGAACCCGACGCCATGGACCGGCGTCTGAGAGGGGATATAATGGAAATCATCCCCCCAAAAAAATATCCGAGATGTATATCCAAATGCCTGGTATCCCATTATCGAGTAGAAGCTAACTCGCTTGGAATTATGTATAGATTTCTTGTATCTCGTAGCATCGATGCGATTCTCGGGGAGACAACGATTCACTTGAGAGAGGAAACGGTTAAACAAGTATCAAGGGGTCAAGGCACACAGGGGATGTATACACAGAAACCTTGGCAAGAATCAGGGCACAGGGGACAGATAAATCGCGTCTGGGAATGGATGCCATAATGTGGGTAGCTCATTCGGAGCGGTCATTGAGACCGGAGGAGTCACGCCAAGCATGAGGAGTAGAAAGAGGATTGGAAGATCTCAATGGACGCAACGTCCCTTCAATACGAACCATATTAAACTGCAGGCTAGGTCTGGCCTCCATCGATTCATCTTCTTCCAGGGTGCGTCTTGTCCATTTCACTCTACAGGAGTATATCGTAGCGAATCCCACACCCCCGCGCAGCCCCCATTCCTTGATTGCGGAGGTTTTCTTGGCCTACCGCAACTTTAATTGCATCCGGAACCTTTCACCCATTCTCGGGAGGAAGTACTGGAAGTGTGATATCACTTGTGCTAAAGCTGCAGGATCAATTCGATGCTCACATTTCTTGCAAGTTGCTCTTATTGGAGGAACAGGAGTCATGAGGTCTATTCGATATCCAAGGTCAACCGATTAAGTCCACCGGGCTCCATGGGGCCGTGCTTAGGGTTATAGGGGTACCAGCTCCCTCATTTGTGGCTAAGAAATGCGATTTCAACCCGAAGGACCTGCATGATAATATAACATTACTATATCTGCGAGGAAAGAGGGTGACAGAATAGTGGAAGAGTTAATGGGATGAAATAGTATCAACCCTAGTATGCCAAATGACCGCGGCCGAACAGCACTGTCATGGGCTGCCGGTTGGGGACGTGAAGGGGTTGTGAAAATCCTGTTAGAGTAGGACGATGTCAATCCAGATGCGGAGGACGGGGATGGCGAAAGGCCACTTTTAGCGGCTATTAGATTTGAGCGTCCGGAGGTTGCGAAAACCGCGAAGGTGCTATTAGAGGGGGCCGATACCAATCCCAAGGCGGCAGATGGGGGTGGCGATTACGGTAGGGCACTCGCAGTGTTTCTGCCGAATAAAAAAACCGACCAAGGTTGTGCGTGCAAGCCCTGATATTATGATTCCAAAATAAAATAAAGATAAGAAAAAAAATACTCCAATAACCTATTAAATCCAGCATTAGATACTTGGGCATCGTGCTGTATCTTGATAGAGATTGTTATGCTAAACCACAATAAGCTTAGTTGGGCAGGTTAACCAATTATTGATACTTGTACAGGTGCCTGAGGAGAAGTTTTCGTACGCAACAGTGATAGTGAGCCAGCAAAATAACCCGTCGTGTACGAGAACTCCACCCCGGGTACTTGTGCTCGAGTACATTGTACAAAGTACCACAGGCCTTTCCAAGTTATACTCGATCTAGAAAACTTGATTCCTTTTTAAAGTGTTTTGTCTCTGATCGGAAGTAATGGGCCGACAGATGGCTGTAGATTCAATGAGTTTTTATGGTACATTAGGGAGAGCAATCCTTTTTGTATAAGTTAATGCCTACTTTTTAGGAAACGATCCTTCTTGTCATATGTTTTTTTGTTTTTTTTCGTAGTACAAGTACTATTTTCATCATACTCGACAAACACCAAACAGTGCTAGCCTACCAGGTTCTAGTAGTGTTTAATCTTCTGTTGCAACCAAAATGTCATCGTGCCAATGTTGCGTTGGAAGTGCTGCTCGGCATGCTACTGTTGTTTTCTCTCTTTTATCCCATGAAAGTGCACATGTTTGAAAGGTTGTTCCCCTTGTTGAGCGGACAAGAATATGGGTAGTCAAAGGAAAACACCTAAGCCGTGGGAATACAGGCAGAAAAAGGGTATGACACTGAGGTCAATGATGGAGGAAAGCGGGACTCTTTTTGAAGCATTTCTTTTGTTCGGGGATCGCATAGCATGTTTTCTTTCTTTTGTTAGCAAGGGGGGGGGGGGGGGTATTGGCAATTTTGCCGGGAAATATGTGTGGAAGAAAAAGGGCATGAGTTGTTATTGATGGAAGGATCAGAACGATGCTATGTTTTTCATAAATACTCCCATTCCTACCGTTAGTTCAGAAAGCAAGAAGAAAAGAACTAAGTTGTGGCATACTCTTCCCCCTTGCCTTTTTGGTGCTGTATTTTTGTTATATTTAACCTACTGAACCTCTGATCTCTTTTATTCAGCACAAACAGTGGGCCGCCCTCCAGTAGGTGATACACCATTACTATGGGCTTGCCTGTTTGGGAAAAAGGGGGTTGTAGAGTTGTTATTGGAATAGGATAATATCAATCCCGATATGGCGGATGAGAGTGGCAGAAGACCACTTTCAATTGCTGACGATAGTAGGTATGGGGAAATAGTAGATATGCTATTAGAACAGGATGATGTCAACCCTGGAGCGAGAATCAAAGATGCAATTCCCCACTTGCGCTATCAAATTACTGTAAGTGGTTAAACAGGCCATACACCCATCTGCGCTTGTGTACCAGTACTCGAGTACTGTACTTCACGAGGGTGACCATGGGCCCATGGTAAATTTATAGAGAAGGGGTGGTTACCCTCCTTCGTGCATGGAATTTTGGAACACTGAAAAAAAGGCGTCATGCTTCCCAACCTAGGTCATGAATGAGTGATGAGCAAGATGAATGGGAAAATAATACCGGTAGTAATCAGTAATGGTTTATTATGGTCACACAATGCTCTGGTTCCCTGGTTCATGCTTTATTGAATTCAGTAACTCTTATTTGAACAAAGTCATGGTACAATCACCTCTCATGTGGGCGCAGTACTATTGCTGACCAACCTCTGATCCCTGCTCGGTATCATGAATCTACTCAAGTACAAATATGATCTATCATACCCTGGTACAAGTACAAGCACTCATTTTCAGTCACGTGCTATTACACCGCACCTCAAGGAAATATCGGTGGGCCACACATATCAGATGTGTGTATCACATGACCGACAAACGATATGACTCATGGGAGAGGAAATCGTATGGTCGAGCGGCTCTTAGAGCGGAACGATGGTCAATCCGGACACGACAGATAAGGGCGACCATACATCATTTTCACGGGCTGCTAGCTACGGGGACGAGAAACCTCTGAAGATGCTACTGGAGCGGAGCGAGGTCGATCCCAATACGGCAGATGAGAGCGGCCGAACACCATTGTCATGGGCTACTCTGTGTGGGCATGAGGAAGTTGTGAAGATGCTACTGGAGCGGAGCGATATCAATCCTGATACGCCAGATAGGAAAGGCCATACACCACTGATGTGGACCGCCGTGCGACCCCATGAAAGAATTGCGGAGATGCTCTTAGGGAGGGCTGATGTGGACCCCAACGCGAGAGATGAGAGCGGCGAAACACCACTTGCATGGGCTATTGATTTTGGGTGTGAGGGAATTGCAAAGATGCTATTAGAGAGGACTGATGTCAATCCCAACATCCCTGATAACGCTGGACATACGCCGTTGTCAGGGGCTGTTATAGCTGACGAGGAGGGAGTTAACTTTATAGAGATGCTATTGGAGCGGCAGGATGTCGATGCCGATACGGTAGATAGGGATGGCCGATCTCCACTTTCATTTGCTGCTGAGTATGGGTATGGAGAAATTGTGAGGAGGCTATTGGAACGGGATGATGTCGATGCCGATACGGTAGATAGGGATGGCCGATCTCCACTTTCATTTGCTGCTGAGTCTGGGGATGGAAAAATTGTAAAGAGGCTATCGGAACGGGATGATGTCGATCCAGGCATGGTGGATGCAAGTGGAAGAACACCACTTTCATGGGCTGCCGAGAACTGGCATGTGGAAGTTGTGAAGATCCTCCTGGACCGGAGCGATGTCGATCCCAACACGGCAGATGATAGGAATCGGACACCACTTTCACTTGCTGCCACGGGTCCGGCAGAACAGAGGCTGAATGGCGATTACAACAGCGAAGGCAGTATTGACCGTGAACGGTATAAATGGTATACCGATAATGAGTGCGAGAGAATTGCAAAGATGCTATTAAGCCGGGACGATATCAATCCCGACACCGCAGATAAGAGGGGCCGAACACCATTTTCATTGGCTGCTAGCCACGGCCACGAGGAGATGGTGAAGATGCTACTGAGTCGGAACGATGTCGATCCCAACACGGCGGATGAGATGGGTCGGACACCGCTGTCATGGACGGTCATTTACGGGCATGAGGGAATTGTGAGAATGCTATTGGAGCAGAGTAAGGTCAACCCTGACGCGCGAGACAACAGTGGCCGCACACCGTTATCATTCGCTGCGGATTGCGGGGAGGAAGGAGTTGTGAGGATGCTATTGGAGCGGAATGATGTCAATTCGGAGACGGTAGATAACGATGGGAGAACACCTCTTTCGTACGCCCAGGGGTTTTTCAATGGGGAAATTGTGGACATGCTGTTGGAACGGGGCAGGGCTCACCCAGACACGGTTGGTGAAGAATGTGGAGCACAATTTCTACGGGCAGTCGAGAATAGGGATAAGAGAACTGCGGGCATGTCATTGGAACAGGGCGAGTATGGCCGCCGTGTTGCACATGAGATTAGCGGAACACCATTTCCATGGGTCCCTGGGGGTGGGCATGAGGGAATTCAGGAGATGGTGTTGGGCTGGAACGATGTCGGTACCTCAAGTAAGAATGGTTGCGCGCCTTCTCCACAGGGTGATGGAAATGGTTCCGCAAGAGTTGGACAGTTGATAGATGCCGGGCATGAGCTCATCCCCGGATCAGTGCCTATAGAGCAATCATCTGAGTCCTCCACAACCGAGCCTCCCGAGTCATCCGAGCCCACCGCTAAGAGGGCCCGCCGGTTTTAATGTCTCCAGCCACAACCTAACCCCCTTCACCTACACACTCGATGCACTCACTGTTGCTGATTGGGAATTTCCCACTCACGCTTTTCCAAACCTATCCCCTGCACTTTTCCCTTTGACCTCCCACCTCCCATATTCATCTTCCAATTGATTTACTATTCCTACCCTGGGGCTAGCTGTTGTAGGAGTGTTCATGGCGCTATAACTGGGGAAGAATGTATGTGAAAGTGGGTAAAGGATCCCCTTCCTTATTATTTCCGAGATTTGACCCGCGATTTCCTGTTTTGTTCTTATGCTGTGTTGTTTCTCCTTCTTTACAAGTATTTCTATTCCGATATCCCTATCTTTTCTGCGTTTGATAAGGACTTCTTTGTTTTTGTTTCACAAAATTAGTTCTAGCTGTTTCGCGTGTTAAACGGTACCACATAAATTTCAATACCATCACATTCCGGTACCAACTTAATCGACTTGTTGCACGGAAGATAGGCGGGACTTAAGCGGGGAGCTAGCAAAGTTAGGAGGAGGCGCTTGAACGCCAGTTATTATAGTAAGAGTTTCCTTCTGTTTCAGAGGTGTTGCAGGTAATCTCGTTTATTCCCGGGTCATAGTGGTTAAAGGAGATGGCTCACTAGCCATGTTATTCCTTTGTCACTATAGTAATGTGCGGAGGAGCAGGTATAGTATATATGGTGATCTATGGAAAGATTGGGATGTTTTTCTTCTGTCTTGTATACCGGAATATCTTTGTCTCTACCTTTGGCATTCTGCTGCCGAGAAGTGCGACTGAGCCTGCGACCACGTAGTACCACTACCACCAGATGATCTAATCCCAAGTGAATCCCTCACGCTAACACATTTCCGGTTGCTATATGCGCCAATAGGAGCTCGCTCATGAAACTTCCCCCCAAATTTGAGAAACTTCACCTGGGGGTTGGAGGCCCAGCCGGTCCATAACGCTCTTTTTTCCGTCCTGTTATCAGATCACTCCTTTAGGCGTCAATCCCTGACGACGGGAAAATTGCGGGAGAACATCTCCAGCTATCTCACGTCCGTCCAATGGGAGAAGTATTACCCCGGGTACCGATAAACGGCTCCAGCCATAAGAAATTGGGGGTCGTGGTATCATACTGCGCAATGGAGAATTCCTCCTCAGCGCCGCTCTAGCCGGCAATGCCCTATGGTAAATATTTTTGTCCTCAACTCTCCATTCCCAGCCAGCGGATTGCTCGTGCCATTACGCGATAAGCAAGATCACCACGGTGTTTGGGTGTGTGGTCATGGGCCTTGGGTGGATACGCACTGAGCGGCGCTGACTTATAAGAGACTAGTAACGAACTAACTAGCCGGGCTCTGTCGTCTAAGACAGCGCGACCACTTGGGTGGGGTGAACGGACCCGGGGGAGCATTGCCCCAAGAGGTATCTACTCGGGGATGCAGCTCTACTCCCCCCTATCCCGAACTCTGCCCCCTGTTAATCCCAGCGATAGATCGGGCACAGCAATGCTCAAATACAGTACAGAGTGAACTAGGTTCAAGTATTCTCGTACCGAGATTCGGGAATTTCGCTTGCGGAACGCGGCAGTGATTGTGGCTGAGGCATGTGGAATGGGGGATAGTGGCATAAACCAGTAACCGTTATCACGGTATGAGAATGCGCTCACGGTTGGGTCCTTGGATCAGAATCCTGTAAAAGCTATCCGGGTGGAGCATCGACGAGTGTAGAGGCGCAATACGCGCAGATGAAAACAGGAGGAGTCCCTCACCTTGCATGGTTTTTCTAGCGTATCACTCTTGCGGCCCACTGGGTTGTCTGTCGGGCATAAGGATTCGTAGTCACTCTGCCGGTGCTGGCTCGGGATAGTACGATCATGAGTCAATGGTGGGCCGGTGGTTGTCCTTAGATGGTGGCTGTCTCCTCGGGCTACCCGTGCGTCACTCTGGGTGTCCTTGGGGAAATACCGGTAGCGTCTCTATTGATGATCGCAGGGGGACGCGCGGGGGGGCTGGGAGTAGCGGGATGAATAAATTTTAATTGAACTACCGGTAGTCGTTTATCTATTGATCGGCCCGAGCTGACGATGACCGTGGTTGCTGGGGCATCGGTTGAGGTGCCAACAGAGATAACGGAGCATCGAGAGGTAACCCGGTCAGCAAACCCTCCATCCTTCCCCTCGTTCCCGAATGGCACAAGCGAATTCGAGTGCCCTGGTTAGTGTGGGCATTTAGGGTTGGCCAAGAACACAAGGTCAGGGATTAGAGGTGTGTGTCGCATGACCATGACACGACAGGTCTCATAAGAGAGGAAATCGCGTTGTCGAGCGGCTCTTAGAACCAGTTCGGAACGATGGTCAATCCGGACACAACAGATACCGGTAAGGGCAACGATACATCATTTTGACGAGCTGCTAACTACGGGAACGAGAAAGTTGTGAAGATGCTATTCGAGCGGAGCGAGGTCAATCCCAATACGGCAGATGAGAGTGGCCGAACACCATTGTCATGGGCTACTCAGTGTGGGCATGAGGAAGTTGTGAAGATGCTGTTGGAGCGGAGTGATGTCAATCCTGACACACCAGATAGTAAGGGCCGTACACCACTGTCATGGGCCGCCGGGCGGGCATGTGAAAGAATTGCGGAGATGCTCTTAGCGAGGGGCGATGTGGACCCCGACGCGGTAGATGAGCGTGGCGCAACACCGCTTTCACGGACTATTTGGAGTGGGTGCGAGGGAATTGCAAAGATGCTGTTAGAGAGGACTGATGTCAATCCCGATATCGCTGATAATGCTGGAAAAACACCATTGTTATGGGCTGCTATAGCTGGCCTGGAGGGAGTCACAGGGATGCTATTGGAGAGACAAGACGTCGATGCTGATACGATAGATTGGGATGGCCGATCTCCACTTTCATTTGCTGCGGAAATTGGGTACGGAGAAATTGTGAACAGGTTATTGGAACGAGATGATGTCGATGCCGATACGGTAGATGAGGATGGTCGATCTCCGCTTTCATTTGCTGCCGAATTTGGGCATGAAGAAATTGTGAAGAGGCTATCGGAATGTGGTGATGTCGATCCAAGCAGGGCAGAT
>LN890951.1:525866-540825 GCA_900010015.1 Tuber aestivum
GCGAGTGGCAGAACACCACTTTCATGGGCTGCCGAGAATTGGCATGTGGAAGTTGTGAAGATCCTCCTGGAGCGGAGCGATGTCAATCCCAACATGGCAGATGGGAGGGGTCGGACACCACTTTCACTGGCTGCCTCGGGTCCGGCGGAACAGGAGCCCGATCTGTATACCGACACCGAAGGCAATTCTGACCGCGAACAGTACCTATGGTATACCGATAATGAGTACGGGAGAATTGCAGCGATGCTTTTAGGCCGGGATGATATCAATCCCGACGCAGCAGATACGAGGGGCCGAACACCATTTTCATGGGCTGCTAGTTACGGGAACGAGGAAATGGTGAAAATGCTACTGGGGCGGAACGATCTCGATCCCGACACGGCAGATGAGAGCGGCCGAACACCGCTGTCATGGGCGGCCTTTTACGGGCATGAGAGAATTGTGAGAATGCTATTGGAGCAGAGCAAGGTCAACCCTGACGCACGAGACAAGAGTGGCCGTACACCATTATCATGGGCTGCAATGTGCGGGGAGGCAGAAGTTGTGTGGATGCTATTGGAGCGGAGCGACGTCAATCCCGATGCGGCTGATAAGCATGGCCAAACACCACTACTATTCGCTACCATACATTACTACCCGCGAATTGTGGAACTGCTTTTGGAGCGGAATGATGTCAATCCGGAGACGGTAGATATGGATGGTGAAACACCTCTTTCATACGCCCGGGACTTTCAGGGTAGGGAAATTGTGGATATGCTATTGGAACGGAGCAGGGCTTGCCCAGACACGGTTGATGAAGAAGGTGGAGCACAGTTTCTGCGGGGAGTCGAGGATAGGGATAAGGCAGCTGCGGGCATGTCATTGGAACACTGCGAGTCTGGCCGCCGCGTTGCAGATGAGATTAGCGGAACACCGTTTCCATGCGCCCCCGGGAGTGGGCATGAGGGGATTCAGGATATGCTGTTGGACTTGAACAATGTCGGTACCTCAGGTGAGAATGGTCGAGCGCCTTCTCCACAGGGTGATGGAAATGGTTCCGCGAGAGTTGGACACTTGATAGATGCTGGGCATGAGCTCATCCCCGGATTAGTTCTCAGAGAGCAATCATCGGAGTCCTTTGCACCTGAGCCTCCCGAGTCATCCGAGCCCACTGCTAAGAGGGTCCGCCGGTTTTGATGTTTCTGGCCACAAGTGGACCCCTTTCACTCCCACACTCGATGCACACTCCCTGTTGTTGATTGGGGATTTCCCACTCTCATTCTCCAAACCTTTCCCCTACACTTATCCCCTTGACCTCCAACCTCTCACCTCCCATATCCGTCTCCCAATTGACCCTATTTCTGCTTTAAGGTTAGCTGCTGTAGGGGTAGGCAGTTCATGGCGCTATGGCTGGGGGGGGGGACATGTGAAAGTGGGGGTAAAGGATCCCCTTCCTTATTATTTCCAAGAGTTAACCCGCGATTTCCTGTTTTCTTCTTCCGCTGTGTTGTTTCTCCTTTAATCCTATTCCAATATCACTCTTTTCTACGTTTGGTGGGGACATCTTTGTTCTTGTTTTGCAAAATTAGTTCTAGCTGTTTCGCATGTTGAATGGTTCCACACAAATTTTAATACCATCACATTCCGATACCTACCTTGTCGATTTGTTGCGCGTGGGATGGGGGATACCGGGGCGGGGGACTAGCGAAGTTAGGAGGAGGCGCTCGAATGTCAGTGATTAAAGTAGGAGTTTCCTTCTGTTTCGGGGGTGTTGCAGGTAGTCCCTTTTATTCCCGGGTTATGGCGGTTAAAGGAGATGGCTCGCCGGCCGTGTTATCCCTTTGTCACTATATAAATGTGCGGCGGAGCAGATATAGTATATACCGTCATCAACGGAAGGATCGGGATGTTTTTCTTTTGTCTTGTATACCAGCATATCTTTGTCTCTACATTTGGTATTCTGCCCCCGAGGAATGTGGCTGAGCCTGCGACCGGATAGTACCTCTACTACCAGATGCTCCGGTTCCTAGTGAATGCTTTACGCTACCACTCTTCTGGTTGCTACAATATATACGCCAATAGGTGCTCACTAATGAAACTTCCCCCCAAATTTGAGAAACTTCACCTGGGGGCTGGAGGCCTGGCCTGGGCTGTCCATCAGCCGCTTTTTCCGCAGTGCTATCAGATCCCTCCTTTGGGCTTCGACTCCTGATGATGGGAAAATTGCGGGAGAACATCTCCAGCTATCTCACGTCCGTCTAATGGGGGAAGTATTACCCCGGTTACCGATAAACGGCTCCAGCCATGAGATATTGGCGGTCGTGGTATCATACTGCGCAATGGAGAATTCCTCCTCAGCGCCGCTCTAGCCGGCAATACACTATGGTAAATCTTTGTCCTCAACCTTCCATTCCCAGCCAGCAGATTTCTCGTGCCATTATGCGATAGGCAAAATCACCACGGTGTTTGGGTGTCGAGTGTCTGGTCATGGGCCTTGGGTGGATACGCACTGAGCGGCGCTGACTTATAAGAGACTAGTAACGAACCAACTAGCCGGGCTCTGTCGTCTAAAACAGCGCAATTGACCACTTGGGTGGGGTGAACGGACCCGGGGGAGCATTGCCCCAAGAGGTATCTACTCGGGGATGCAGCTCTACTCCCCTCTATCCCGAACTCTGCCCCCCGTTAACCCCAGCGATAGTCCGCGCACAGCAATTCTTAAATACAGAGTTAACTAGGTTCAAGTATTCTGGTACCGAGATTCGGGGATTTCTCTTGGTGACCGCGGTAGTGATTGTGGCTGAGGCATGTGAAATGGGGGATAGCGGCGTAAACCAGTAACCATTATCACGGCATGAGAATACATTCACGGTTGGGTCCTTGGATCAGAATCCTGTAAAAGCTATCCGGGC
The DNA here is from genome assembly GCA_900010015.1 of Tuber aestivum. Classification (NCBI taxonomy): domain Eukaryota; kingdom Fungi; phylum Ascomycota; class Pezizomycetes; order Pezizales; family Tuberaceae; genus Tuber; species Tuber aestivum. The sequence continues at coordinate 528,758 of LN890951.1, forward strand.
GGAGCGTCAACGAGTGGGGAGGCGCAATACACATAGATGAAAACAGGAGGGGTCCTTCACCTGTCTGGTTTTTCTGATGCATCGTTCTTCCGGCCCGCTGAGTTGTCGGGCATAAAGATTCGTAATCACTCTGCGGGTACGGGCTCGGGATAGTACGATCAAGGGTCAATGGTGGGCTGGTGGTTGTCCTTAGATGGTGGCTGTCTCCTCGGGCTATCCGTGCGTCACTCTGGGTCTCCTCGGGAAAATAGCCTTTTTACTGATTACGGTATCACAGAGCGACGGGCGGGGGGGGGGGGTGGGAGTAGCGGGGATGAATAAGATTTAATTGAACCAGCCGTTCGTATATTGATTGACACAAGCTAACCATGACCGTGCTTGCCAGGGCATCGATTGAGGTGTCAACAGAGATAACAGCGTGTGGGAGGCAGCCGTGTGGGAATTACAAGGCTTCAGAGCCCCTCCCAAATGTTCCGACTGTTCGAGTTTGGGTCGCCCTTTCGAATGCGGGTATTGGATTAGGCATTACTTGTACAATATATCCATTGTTAGTTGAAGTGTAGAAGGCTGAAATATGGAGGGGGGGTGCCTCCGAGCTTCATGACGAGAAACGTTTCAGAATTGTTGTATCATAGGTCCATCCTATATCCCCTCCAAGTGATTTCGGGTATGGTGAGGGGCTTCTGTACTTGCCGTTTTCAAAAGTATCCGGAAATCGGGCAAATGGCTTGGCAGCACGGACAACCGCACTACCGGTATTACCTCCACTGGGTGCAAGAGCAGCAAAATTCAGTGGAAACCTCTGATAGTGCTTCTTGGGTATTTGTTACTTTGCCATCTTGATTCTTCTACGTATATGTATTTGAGTACATAGTTGGATCAAAGGGGACAATAACTGCCAAGCCGAGCCCGATTTCCGGATACTTTTGAAAACGGCAAGTAGCAGGAGTAATCTGCCAAGAAATTATTGCTCAACTTCGAGCCGCAAAGGCTTTTCAACAACCGCTCTGGTGAGAATTATAGCTCTATTAGATGATATATAGTAAGAGGCCGTCTACACATTAATAGAGAGAAAATGAAAACATCATAGGTTTTCATGGAGTTATAAAGGTTTAGAACTAGGTAAAGTTTTGGGAAATGTCAGACGCATGTTAATTACTGTTTATTTCCTTGGCACAGTCAGTTAATGAATGTTTTCTAAAAAGTTAACCTCTATTAAGTCTAGTGATTGGAATATTAACATACTATTACTAAGCAGTGATGAATGTCCACCTGCTCCGGCTACAGACGTCCCTCACCATACCTGTATCTAGCCCAGGTTAGTGTATGCATTAGCGTTGGCCAAGAACAGGTCAGATCTGTGTCACATGACCAACACACGACACGACACGTCTCATAAGAGAGGAGATCGCGTTGTCCAGCAGCTCTTAGAACCAGTTCGGAACGATAGTCAATCCGGACACAACAGATAAGGGCAACGGCACCTCATTTTCACGAGCTGATAACTACGGGAACGAGAAAGTTGCGAAGATGATACTGGAGCGGAGCGAGGTCAATCCCAATACGGCAGATGAGAGTGGCCGAACACCATTGTCATGGGCTACTCAGTGTGGGCACGAGGAAGTTGTGAAGATGCTATTGGAGCGGAGTGATGTCAATCCTGACACGCCAGATAGTAAGGGCCGTACGCCACTGTCATGGGCTGCCGGGCGGGCACGTGAAAGTATTGCGGAGATGCTCTTAGCGAGGACTGATGTGGACCCCGACGCGGTAGATGAGAGTGGCGCAACACCGCTTTCACGGACCATCCACGTTGGATGCGAGGGAATTGCAAAGATGCTATTAGAGAGGACTGGTGTCAATCCCGGTATCACTGATAAATCTGGAAAAACACCATTGTTATGGGCTGCTATAGCTGGCCACCTGGGAGTTATAGAGATGCTATTGGAGCGACAAGATGTCGATGCTGATGTTATAGATTGGGACGGCCGATCTCCACTTTCATACGCTTCTGGGTATGGGTGTGCGGAAATTGTGAAGAGGTTATTGGAACGAGATGATGTCGATGCCGATGCGGTAGACGGGGATGGCCGGTCTCCACTTTCATACGCTGCGGAATTTGGGTATGCAGAAATTGTGAAGAGGCTATCGGAGTGTGGTGATGTCGATCCAAGCAGGGCGGATGAGAGTGGCAGAGCTCCACTTTCATGGGCTGCCGAGAATTGGCATGTGGAAGTTGTGAAGATCCTCCTGGAGCGGAGTGATGTCAATCCCAACATGGCAAATGAGAGGGGTCGGACACCACTTTCACTAGCTGCCTCGGGTCCGGCGGAACAGGAGCTCGATCCGTATACCAACACCGAAGGCAATTCTGGCCGTGAACACTACCTATGGTATACCGATAATGAGTACGGGAGAATTGCAGCGATGCTTTTAGGCCGGGATGATATCAATCCCGACGCAGCAGATACGAGGGGCCGAACGCCATTTTCATGGGCTGCTAGTTACGGGAACGAGGAAATGGTGAAAATGCTACTGGGGCGGAACGATCTTGATCCCAACACGGCAGATGAGAGCGGCCGAACACCGCTGTCATGGGCGGCCATTTACGGACATGAGGGAATTGTGAGAATGCTATTGGAGCAGAGCAAGGTCAACCCTGACGCACGAGACAAGAGTGGCCGTACACCATTATCATGGGCTGCTGAGTGCGGGGAGGCAGAAGTTGTGTGGATGCTATTGGAGCGGAGCGACGTCAATCCCGATGCGGCTGATGAGCATGGCCAAACACCACTACTGTTGGCTGCCATGCATTGCCACCCACGAATTGTGGAACTGCTTTTGGAGCGGAATGATGTCAATCCGGAGACGGTAGATATGGATGGTGAAACACCTCTTTCATATGCCCAGGAGCTTTGGGATGTGGAAATTGAGGAAATGCTATTGGAACGAAGCAGGGTTTACCCAGACACGGTTGATGAAGAATATGGAGCACAGTTTCTACGGGCAGTCGAGAATAGGGATAAGGCAGCTGCGGACATGTCATTGGAACGGTGCGAAGCTGGTCATGATGCTGCACATGAGATTAGCGGAACACCGTTTCCATGGGTCCCCGGGGGTGGGCATGAGGGAATCCAGGAGACTCTGTTGGACTGGAACGATATCAGTACCTCGAGTGAGAATGGCCGAGCGCCTTCTCCACCGGGTGATGGAAATGGTTCCCCGAGAGTTGAACAGTTGATAGATGTCGGACATGGGCTCATCCCCGGATCGGTGCTTATAGAGCAATCATCTGAGCCCTTCACAACCGAGCCTCCCGAGTCATCCGAGCCCACCGCCAAGAGGGTCCGCCGGTTTTGATGTTTCTGGCCACAAGTGGACCCTTTTTACTCACACACTCGATGCACACTCCCTGTTGTTGATTGGGGATTTCCCACTCACGTTTCCAAACCTATCCCCTACACTTATCCCCTTAACCTCCCACCTCCCACCTCCCATATTCGTCTCCCACTTGATTTCCTATTTCTCCTTTAAGGTTAGCTGCTGTAGGGGTAGGCAGTTCATGGCACTATAACTGGGGAAGAACATATGTGAAAGTGGGTAAAGGATCCCCTTCCTTATTATTTCCAAGACTTAACCCGCGATTTCCTGTTTTCTTCTTCTGCTGTGTTGTTTCTCCTTTAATTATATTCCATTATCATACTTTTTTCTACGTTTGGTGGGGACATCTTTGCTTTTGTTTTGCAAAATTAGTTCTAGCTGTTTCGCGTGTTGAATGGTTCCACACAAATTTTAATACCATCACATTCCGATACCTGCCTTATCGATTTGTTGCACCGAATATAGGAGCTACTAAAGCGCGGAACTAGCGAAGTTAGGAGGAGGCGCTTGAATGTCATTTATTATAGCAAGAGCTTCCTTCTGGTTCGGGGATATTGCAAGTAGTCCCGTTTATTCCCGGTTTATGGCGGTTAAAGGAGATGGCTCACCAGCCGTGTTATCCCTTTGTCATTATATAAATGTGCGGAGGAGCAGATATGGTATAAGCCGTGATGCATGGAAGGATCGAGATGTTTTAGTCATGTCTTGTATACCGGCATATCTTTGTCTCTACCTTTGGTATTCTGCTGCCGAGGAGTGTGACTGAGCCTGCGATTAAATAATACCTCTACTACCAGATGCTCTATTCCCAAGGGAATCCTTTACGCCACCACTTCTCCGGCCGCAGTATACGCCAATAAGAGCTCGCTCATGAAACTTCCCCCCAGATTTGAGAAACTTCACCCAGGGGCCGGAAGCCCGGCCGATCCATAACGCATTTTTTTCCGTCCTGTTATCAGATCACTCCTTCAGGCGTCAATCCCTGATGACGGGAAAATTGCGGAAAAACATCTCCTTTTCAATGTCGGATCGGCGGAGGCTACCGAAAACGAACCAACACGAGGCGAACGAATGAGCGAAACGAGCGGCCGTATCGTACGAAGGGGGGTACGGGACTAAACGAGCGATGGCCTATGAAACGAAACGCCAAGATCACTCACGTGAAACGATCGCACAACTCACCTTTAATATCATAATATTCGCTAACTACAAGCAGGGGGAGAAAACTCTTCTTCTCGCCCACCCTCTCTAACTATCGCGCACACACTCTCTCAACTTCCTAACTAACGGTGATGGCAGGAGTATATATCAACGACACAAAAGACAAAGTCCTAACCCCCATCCTTCCAGGTACGTCTCCCACACACTAGCAAACAAGAAAAGCTAACAAAGAAAAGACAAACTTCGGTTACCCCCCCTCCGGCCCTCCTTACGGCCATTCCGCTTTCTCTCGTGCCTTCCTTCCAGTCTTCCCGCCATCCTTCCGGCGGATACACTTCTCCAAGACTCCCGCACGCTCCCGCGATCGAAGTGTTTTCCCGAAAGACCAAACTGCGCGGGCGGAAGCCAAAGTACGCCTAAAGCCACAGTCCTCCCTAAGCCGTAACGCGCCCGAAACCAAAGCGCGCTCCCGAAGACTATCTGAAAAAACAAACTATCGTGAGAGCATGCCGAGCAGGACCTTGCGGTTTCCAACATCTCCGACTATTTCACGCCCATCCGATGCGAGAAGTATTACCTCCGGTACTGGTAAATGTGCTCCAGCCATGAGATCCTGGGGATCTTGGTAACTATTGTGAAATGGGGAATTCCTCCTCTAACCAGCCGGTCGCTGTAGTTTCAAAACAACGCAAATTGACTACTTGGGTGGGGTGAATGGACCCCGCGGGAGGATTGTTCCAAGAGGGATAATACCCACCAAGGGGGGGGGGGGGGGGGGCGGCTCTGCTCCCCTCTCCTCCAAGCTCTACACCTCGTCAATCCCAACTACAGTCCGGGTGCAGCAATGCTCAAGTGCAGAGTTAATTTGTATTAAAGTATCACAATGGCGAGTTTCCGCGAAGAGGAATCTACCGCGGTAATTAGGGCGGAAACATTGGCCGTAGCGATTGAGGGTGGCAACGCAAGCGATAATTTAAGGATAGTGCTCGACTATTCACCGTCTGGACGAAATGACTAGCGCTACTCCCGGGGGGGGCAATAGTACTGGGCTGAATAAACGAAATTAGTGTCTCCCTAGGGTATCGCCTTGGCGGGTATGGCGGTTTACCCGGTATCGCAACCTCTTCCCTCTCGCTTACTTGGTGTCGGGTATGACTGAGGCATTCTTCGGTTTGTACTGTATTCGTAGGGCTGTCACTACTAGTCCTATTTCTATTTTAGGAAAAGTGACGGAAATGTCCCCTCTTGAGTCGTGCCGGACGGGAGGGATATAGAGTCTGGATACCGGAGAATTATCAATGGGAAAGAGTAGAGTCTAGTCATTCAGGACAAAGTAAAATAAAAACGTCAGTGATGTACCTTTATTGTCTTCTGGTGTTCTTTAGCTAAGGTCTTTTTCTTGTTCTTGGGTTTGCTCTTCTCGCCCGAGATTCTTCTTCCTCAGCTTCCTTCTCCACCGAAGCGGAGAGTCTTCCCCCCCTTATGCCTCTTTGTGATAATCTCAAGCATTCGCACCAATTTTGCCGACGTGGCAGTGATTTACCAGTATGAAATGGTCCATCATTAAGTGTCAGAGACTCCGACTACGTTCGCGCTCCTAATGCTAGAATGGCTGAGCTTCAGATACGCCTAGGGGGCCAGGGGGTCTGCGGCGGAGACCTTGTTATTTTTTGTGGCTTAATGGGTTTCATCCCTACCCAGAGTTCGCGGAAGAGCATCCCGGCGGAGTCTCCTCCGGGGACGGGTGACGATTAGGAATCCTTAATCAGGTTTTCTGTTACCATACTTTGCTGAATCCACTTTTGCCCATAAAAAGCCGGTTTGTCACCCACCTAGTTTCGTCGTGCTCCCTGTGAAGACTGTACTGATTACCTACAGATCAAAGGGTAAACCTATCCTTGGCTTATCACATAACGGCACTGTCAGGTGCTGAGGCCAAGAGATCTGGTCAGGAAAATAACGAGTTCGGAAACAATCCTTGCTTAACTTGAAACGAAGTACGATATAGGCCACGAAAGAACTGTCCTCCTGTGTTTCCCACACCAAATTCCCGTTTTGAATTACCTGCCAGAAGCAACCACGAACAATCCTGCCCTTCTGTGGGAGGCGAAGTGGGTAGGAGGTTTGGGTATCGGGGGCGTGGTAAAGGGCACGGGTAGTGAGTGAAGCTGACCGATAGCAGACTGACAGAATACGAAAATGGGCTTGAGTACTTGGGAAGGTTTGAAAGCCGACTAGTTGAAGAAGGTGAATAACCTGATGGGAGAGGCATTCCGGATAGCATATATCTCCTACATTGCTCTCCCTTTTAGAATTCTGCCCTCATTGATCCGGGATATAGCCGGGGCATAGCAATACTCAAATATAGAGATAGCCAAGTATCTAGAGCTGGGTGTTTGGGAGATTTCCTTTGTTGAACACAATAGCGCTTCTGACTGGGTATAGGGAATGGAGGCTAACGGTATATAATAATGATAATTCTTGACATATTGGGGTTTGCGCATAGTCAAGCCTCGTAATTGATCCTGTTATAGGCTGTTTAGGCCGGCCCGGGTCGAGATCGGGTCGGGTTGGGCCTGGTTAGGTCGTCCGGGTGACAAGCCCGGGTAGCCCGAAAAAGCTCAAAGGAAAGCCCAAAAGAATTGTCACTTATGTTTATCAAGTCACATGATATCACTCATATCTTCTGATCTTAAACCTGTTGGATGAACATTCCATATTGGGCAAGATATGCAGCAAGAGGGAAGCCATCATGATGCAGTATTGAGAAGTGGTATATGTATACCGGAAGTCGGGCCACTAGCGTATCTGTTGTCTATAAGTAGTGGGGCTTCTCCTCGATAGTGGTAAAATCAAGCGAGCATACTTCAACGAAACCAAAGTGCTGTGAGCCCCAGGACTTGCGGAACCGGAGGTCTCTGTTCAAAACTCACTGGAGTAGTTTTCACTGCAATAATTCTTTTGTCAAAGTTTACTAACATACTACTATCCTAGATGGTGGTTGGAGTACGGCAAGGGGAGTATCCTATATTGTCGAAGTGGGCAATCAATATTCATAGCATACCGAAAATGTCTGCTGAACCGGAGAGAATATACCCAAGCATCAAACGAGCGATTAGTGATTCGCGACATTCCCTTAGTTCGGATACTATTCAAGCACTTCAATGTCTCCGAAGCTAGCAATCAACGGCGGGAGTAGGAGGAATCTCTGAAAGTGTTTAGGAAACTCATTTCCGAGAATAATTCTTCCCCCTTAAACTGTTTTCTAGATATTTCTTGTTTTCCTTTATCCGGTTCACTAACTCTCATACCACCCTCATCACCTGTTTTTCCTAGAATCAGTGCAGCTTGAAGGTCTCTCAAGTACTAAATTTAAAATAATTGACTTCTTTAAATAGAATTGGATTAATCCCTGCTCTCGAATAGTTTGGGCTTTCCGGGTGGCCCGGGCTTTGTTTGGGTCGGGTTGGGTTCGGGTTGGGCCAGCCATCATTTGGGCCGGGTTTGGGCCGGGCTTAAAAATTTACCGCCCTCGCCGGCACATTGCGAGGCTTTCTCATGGTTTGGTCTTGAGATTAGAAACTTGTAAAAGCGGTCGAGATTAAGCAGCAGCCGGTGGGGGGCTGGAATCAAGGTGGAGTGAAATCTGGTGAAAACAGAAGGTGTCACTAATTTGCATGGTTGACAAATATATCACTCTTCTCGTCAGAGTTCCTAGGAATAAGCATAGATTACTACTTGTAACTCGTAGCATCAATGCGATTCTCGGGGAGACAACGAGTCGCAGGAGGGAGGAGAGGTTTAAACAAGGATCAAAGGGTCAAGACATAGGGGACGGATACCCCGCAGCGTTGGCAAGAATCAGAGCACGGGGACGGATAAATCACGGCTGGCAATGGAGGCTATAATGTGGGTAGCTCATTCGGAGCGGTCATTGTTATAGGAGGAGTTATGCCGGGAATTAGGGGTAGAAAGAGGACTGAAAAACCACAACGGAGACAATATCCCTTCACTATGAGCCATATTAAACTTCAGACTAAGGCTTGTCACCGTCGATTTACCATCTTCCACGGTGTGTCTTGTCCATTTTACTCTACAGGAATATAACATAGCCAATCCTACACTTTTCCACCGCCCCCATTCTTTGATCGCGTAGGTTTTCATGACCTACCTCATCTTTAATTGCATCCGGAACCCTTGTGCCTGCTCTTTCTTCACTCTCTCCGGAGCCCCCCTTTCTTGAATACGCCTCCTGTTCTCGGGGAGCACAAGCTCTGAGGGAAGCAGCTGAAAGTGTGATATCACCCACGCTAAAGCTGCTCTTATTGGGGGAGCACGAGTTATGGTGCCCCTTCGAAATTCAAGGTCAGCCGGTTGAGTTGACAGGGCTGCGGGGGAAAGGGATGATGGGAAAGTAGAGGTGTTACTGGAGCGAGAGAGGGTCAACCCTGGCATTGGCATAGCAGATGACCGGGGCCGAACAGCACTGTCATGGGCTACCGATTAGGGACATGAAGGGACCGTGAAAATTCTATTGGAGCAGGATGATGTCAATCCAGGCTCGGTGGATGGGGATGGCAAAACGCCATTTTCAGCGGCTATTAAGATTGAGCGACCGAAACTGTGAGAATTGCGAAGATGCTATTAGAGAGGACCGATGTCAATCCTACTGCGGCGGATAAGAGTGGCAATACTCGTACTCCATTGTTATATGATGGCCTTTTTCGGGAAAAAGGAGTTGTAGAGTTGCGATTGGAACCGGATGATATCGATCTCGATACGGCAGATGAGAGTGGCCGAAAACCACTTTCACTTGCTGCCGAGGATGGGTACGGGAAAATAGTAGACATGCTATTAGAACAGAATGATGTCAACCCGGGAGCGAGAATCAAAGATACAATTCCCCGCTTCCCCTATCGAATTACCGTAAGTAGTAACATAAGTACCGTAATACTCTCGTCAATCATATACTTTGCCCGTTATCTGTCACGTGCCATGGCGCCATACCAGGGAAATATCGATGAGTCATCAAATATGCGTATCACGTAACCGAAGCGCGATATGAGTCACAGTCTAAGCAATAGTGTTTTGACAGGTCTTGAGCGGAACAATGGTCAATCCGGACACGACAGATAAGGCCGACCGCACGTCATTCTCAGGGGCTACTAGCTACGGGAACGAGAAAGTTGTGAAGATGCTAATGGAGCGGGGCGAGGTCAATCCCAATACGGCAGATGAGAGGGGCCGAACACCTTTGTCATGGGCTACTCTGTGCGGGCACGAGGAAGTCGTGAAGTTGCTATTGGAGCGGAGCGACGTCAATCCTGACACGCCAGATAAGGGAGGCCATACACCACTAATATGGGCCGCCAACCAGGCCCGTGAAGGAATTGCGGAGATGCTCTTAGCCAGGACCGATGTGGATCCCGATTCAAGAGATGAGAGTGGGAAAACACCACTTTTATGGGCTATTGGCGGTTGGTGTGAGGGAATTGCAAAGATGCTGTTAGAGAGGACTGATATCAATCCTGACATCCCTGATTATGGTGGAAAAACACCACTGTCATGGGCTATTATAGCTGGCCTAGAGGGAGTTATAGAGATGCTCTTGGCGCGGCAAGATGTCGATGCCGACACGGTAGATGGGGATGGCCGATCTCCACTTTCATTTGCTGCCGGGTCTGGGAACGGAGAAATTGTGAACAAGCTATTGGAACGGGATGATGTCGATCCAAGCAGGGCGGATGCGAGTGGTAGAACACCACTTTCATGGGCTGCCGAGAATTGGCGTGTGGAAGTTGTGAAGATCCTCCTGGAGGGGAGCGATGTCAATCCCAACACGGCAGATGAGAGGGGTCGGACACCGCTTTCACTAGCTGCCTCGGGTCCGGCAGGAGAGTGGTCCAATGTGGATTACGACGGCGAAGGCAGCGTTGAGCGTGAACGGTACCAATGGTATTCTGATAATGAGTGCCAGAGAGTTTCAAAGATGCTTTTGGACCAGCACGATATCAGTCCCGACACCGCAGATAAGAGGGGCCGAACACCATTTTCATTGGCTGCTAGCCACGGCCACGAGGAAATGGTGAAGATGCTACTGGAGCGGAACGATGTCGATCCCGACACGGCAGATGAGGGCGGCCGAACACCGCTATCATGGGCGGCCATGTACGGGCATGAGGAAATTGTGAGAATGCTATTGGAGCAGAGCAAGGTCAACCCTGACGCACGAGACGGGCGTGGCCGTACACCATTATCATTTGCTGCAGAGTGCGAGGAAGGGATTGTGAGGATTCTATTAGAGCGGAGCGATGTTAATCCCGACGCAGCAGATGAGCGTGGTCGAACACCATTATTAGTGGCTGTCATGCATTCCTGCGTGGGAGCTGTGGAACTGCTTTTGGAGCGGAATGATGTCAATCCGGAGACGGTAGATAAGGATGGCAGAGCAGCACTTTCATATGCCCGGCAGTGCTGGGATGGGGAAATTGTGGACATGCTATTGGAACGGAGCAGGGCTTACCCAGACACTGTTGATGAAGAATGTGGAACACAATTTCTACGGGCAGTCGAGAATAGGCATAAGGGAACTGCGGACATGTCACTGGAACAGTGCGAACCTGGTCATGACGCTGCACATGAGATTAGCGGAACACCGTTTCCATGGGTCCCCGGGGGTGGGCATGAGGGAATCCAGGAGACCCCGTTGGACTGGAACGATGTCGGTACCTCGGGTGGGAATGGCCGAGCGCCTTCTCCACAGGATGGAGGAAATGGTTCTGCAAGAATTGGACAGTTGATAAATGCCGGGAATGGGCTCATCCTCGGATCAGTTCTCGGAGAGCAATCATCGGAGTCTTTCACACATGAGCCTGCCGAGTCATCTGAGCCCACCACTAAGAGGGCCCGCCGGGTTTGATGTCTCCGGCCACAGCCTGACCCCTTTCACACTCGATGCACTCTCTATTGTTGATTTCGGATTTCCCACTCACGCTTTTCCGGAACTCTCCCCTACACTTATCCCCTTGATCATTCATATCCCATTTCCCATATACGTCTTCCAATTGATTTACTATTTATGCTTTAAGGTTAGCTGTTGTAGGGGTGGGCGGTTCATGGCGCTATAGCTGGGGAAGAATGTATGTGGAAGTGGGTAAAGGTTCCCTTATTATTTTCGAGGCTTGATCCGCGATTTCCTGTTTTCTTATGCCGTGTTGCTCGTCCTTTAATTCTATTCTAATATGGGTGCTGATATGCGAAAACTGGGCAAATCTACAACTGCAACAAATTTCCTTTAATGCATATCATACTTCTTAAACATAAAGAGTATCATCTGAAAAGCTTAAAAAATATTCGTCAGTTAAATTGGACTCTTTATAAGCTTTATGGTTCATCAGATCCAAAATTGTTGTGGTTGTTATGCAAACTTCAAAGTGTTATAACTCAAAACCAGGTTAAAGGTGTCTGCCCAGTTTTCGCATATAATATCCTGCACCCGAGGAGTGCGACCATATGGGTGTTGATAT
>LN890951.1:540922-573245 GCA_900010015.1 Tuber aestivum
TATGATACCTTTACTACCAAATGTCCTAGTCCCAACCAAATCTTTTCCGCTACTACTCTTCTGGTTGCTATAATACTCCAATAAGTGCTCACTCACAAAGCTTCCGCCCAAATTTGAGAAACTTCACCTGGGGGCCGCTTCATAGGCCGCTTCTTTCCGCCCGGTTATCAGATGCCTCTTTTGGGCGTCAATCCCTGATGACGGGGAAATCGTGGAAGAACGTCTCCGACTATTTTACGTCCGTCTGACGCGAGAAGTACTACCCCCCCCCCCCCCCCGGGTACAGATAAACGGGCTCCAGCCATGAGATCTGGGGGATCGCCGTATCATACCGTGAAATGTGGAATTCCTCCTCAGTGCCGCTCTAGCCAAAGTAGCCTATGGTAAATTTTTGTCTTGATTTTTCATTCCCAGTCGGTGAATTGTTCGTGCCATTACGCGATAGGCGAGATGGCCAAGAGGGTTTGGTGTTTGGTGTTTGGCCATGGCCATTGGATGAATACACACTGAGCAGGGCTGACTTATAAGAGACTTATAACGAATATAGTCCGGGCACTGTACAACAATGCTCAAATACAGACCGTAAGAACTCGAATAAACGATCCTCGTGCTATGTAGTCCAGAATTTCCTCACCTGGAAAAGGGGTGAGAAACGCACCAAAAAGTCTGCTCTCCGAGACAAATAAAAAAGGAAAAAACACCAGACCTTACTAGGAGAGGCAAGTCCAACGTCCTAGCACAAGGCTCGTTTATTCGAGTTCTTACGGGACTTATCTGAATTCAAGTATCCACGTACAGAGATTCGGGGATTTCCCTTGCTGATCACACACAGTAGTGCTTGTGACTGACCCGCGTGGAATAGGGGATAACGGCATAAGCCAGTAACCATTATTACGGCATTAGGATGCATTCGCGGTTGGGTCTTGGGATCAGAATCCTGTAAAAGTTATCCGGGCGGAGCGCCGACGAGCAGGGAGGCGCAATACACTTAGATGAAAACAGGAGGAGCCCTTCAGCTTGGATGGTTTCTCTGATATATATCTCTTCCGGCCCACTAAGATGTCGGGTATAAGGATTCTTAATCACTCTGCGGGTGCGAGATTGGGATGGTATGATCATGGGTCCACGATGGACCGGCGGTTGTCCTTAGATTGTGTTTGTATCATCGGCATATCCGGGCGCCACTCTAGACGTGCTTGGGAAAATAGTTTTTATTGATGAGAATAGAACCGCACGGGGGGTGTGGGAGTAGCAGGGATAAATAAAAATTGGATTGAATTAATAGCTCCTATGTTGGAAATTATGGTCAATTGAATGGAGATATCAATGCTTGTTGCAGAGGGTTCACAGAACGGAAAGAAACGGGCGAACAAAGAGAACGGGGTTGATCCGATATACAGAGAGTAGAGTGGGGAGAGACAAGGAATCGAGAGGGGAGATGTACAACGACCGAGCAAAGGAGCACATAGATGGGAAAAAACTGAAATCAATCAATCTTGTTGCGTGTTACTCTTGAGAGAAAAGAACATAAGTGAAGAAAGCAAACTTATGGTGGGATCCTGTACGATAGTAACTATAGGCACGTAAGTAGTTATGTATACCCACGTGTGTTCATGGCTCTTATACTTGATCGTCTTCCTATGTTCAACATCAATATCGGGATTGATGTGAATTGATATCACTGCTAACGAGAATGAAGCTGGGTTTTCTTACCACCTGCGCAGTTGTGGGTTTTTAAAGCTAAACTGAACTATCAAGGAAAAGAAAAGAAATATTAAAAACCCGAGGTCGATGGTGTGAGAACCTCGGAGGAAAGAATTTGACAAAACCTAGGAGAAGAAGAAAAACCAATAAGAACCTCGGATAATGAAAAGACAGTAATAACATAGTTGAATATGGCATGGTTGTGCGGTTGTGAGACAAACGGAGAGGAGATGAAGAAAAATTTAAACAGTAACTACTTTGAAGAGAGTGGTAGGGGAAGTACCAAGAGAAACTAAACGGAAGGAAACTGGTCTGTTTGGCGGATAAGCACTAAATCCAACAACTGACTCGAGTGGCGAACCATGGCTCTAATTTCTAGAGCATTAGTTGAGGTCCTAAGCGATGTAACGCAGGGTACGGGGAGCGGCAGTGTGCGGATTACAAGGCTACAGAGAGCGTAAACAGGATGTGGGGTATATCCTGGAGGTACTGTGGGCGCTGGCCACGGGGGGGGGGGGGGTTGATGAGGGTGTACTTGATAGTTAGGGCCGTCCTTGAGTGTTTTAGGCCTTGTGTTTAGATGTTCTGGGATGGAGAATAGACACAGGTATAAAGGACACTGGCAGTCCGATACCAGCTATTCAGCTATTAGGCTGGGGTTATCGGGCTATAGCTTCACACATACCGTGCATCGAGGTAGGGGATGAGCGCCGGTAGGAGATGATCCCGCCTACTCCAATATTGTGAGGGCAGCGCTTAATCATGGTTTGTTGTTCTAGTGTATCTACGAATGGTAGAATGAATTGTGCGAGGTGGAAAGTGCGTAGCAGCGTAGGGCAGGTAAGCGGTGTGGTTATGAACTTCCTAACCATTCTCTCCCTTCTAACTAGTGTAATCACGAGAGTGTATATAAATCATGATAAAGCACCCTGTTCCTTACGTGGATTGCCACGCATATCTCACCATGTCCACACGTATTCCCATTCCCCTCCTCACCTCGTAATAACGAATCATAAATATTTCTGGAGAACTTTCAAGATAAATCGATATATATATCTAGACATCACACTCCCTAAATTTCCCTAATCAGCCACAGCACACCGTCTACCCTCAGCAGCTCTGCCAGATCGGGCTGGCTCGGGACTCGGCCCCTGGGGAGTTAGCATAGCAGTAGCAATCTGCTAATTTGGTTCAATCCTACCAACGATTTGACGAGGAGCTCTGTAGTTAGTATGATACCGGAATCTAACGATCGAAGAGCCCTCCCAAGTGTCCCGACGGTTGGGGATCTCTGAGAATTGTTGAGATGTGGGGAGCTGGAATGTGGAGAGGGATGCCGGCGCGCTTCGTGACGAGAAACGTTTGAGAACTTTTGTGGGTTCGTCCTATATCTCGGACTTAGAGTGTGGGTGGAGGGGTAGTCTGGGGGGTAAGTACTTGTAGCACTCTTCACTACCTTATCGGAACGGATGTTGTAAATGCGAAACCTAACGAAACGATGTCGTTTTTCCAGGGGCCAGTATCCTAGAGACCCTGCCGGGGAATGTTATTGCAAATAACATGAGGTGCGGATAGATCAGGAGCACAAAGGGTGCTTTGTCTAATTTATTTTTTTGGATCGCCTGCGCCAGGGACGATGACTTTTGGAATGGATTATGGATAGGGTTGGTTTCAATCTGCGCTTCCGGCACAAAATACCTTACCTCAGTGGCCACCGCCGAGCCCCCGCGGAGCCACGGTCTGCCGTTCTGAGGAATCGATGGGTAGAACCCTGGGATCTTTTTTTGAATAGGCTCTAAAGGTGGGGTAGTGTATTCCGGCAATTTGCTCTCTTTGCCCCTATAGCGCTACGGATAAGTACAATATAGCCCAGAAACTTTAATTTTTGTGTACAGTACTGCTTTTGTCACATGGATTCTGTTCCCATCTCGCCGGCTCTCACCAGCGGGAGAGTGGTTTGAGGTGATGGACTCTTGGAGGTGTTCCACGGTGTTTGTCATTGAGGTCGCTGGGTTTCCTCGGTGATGGCGTGGTGCGAATACAGTGCTAGTAGCCCCCCGGGCTCTCCTTGTGGCTCTACACTTGATGCCTACTTTTCTCCGTCGTTTGTCTTGTAGATACAGGCGGGAAAGGGATTAGCCCGGCCCGCGTTATTTACCCAACAACTTCCCTTATTGCTGAATTCGAGTGAATTCTCTGCACTCCCGCTCCGGGATGATAAATGGAAAAACTAAGGGAGGGATCAGAGGCGTTTTGTTTTCGTGTAGAATATTTGGCGAGAGAGAGAGGTTTGTTGAGCCGTCGATTTTGATACCGTAGGCTACCAGTCTCAAGAGACATCGCTAGGGTCCTTCTCCCCTAAGCGAATCGCCTGTCTGATTGCCCTAGTAGGCCGAGGGCCGAGCTTCCAAATCTGCCCGCTTGTAGTGGACAGAGGGAAAAGACCGGGTAGACTATGATTGGCCGAGACAATGTGTGGCATTGGCGCAAATAGGGTTGAGGTTTGCAGGTGCTGGTAGGGTAGTAAAAGGACGTTGAGTGAAACAGGTGGTAAATAGTTTTAGGGTGTTTGGGGTGGGGCTGGTAGCGTTTTTTTTAGGGTGCCTCTAGTTGTCCGCGGGTTTAGAAAATGCTAAAACCTCGAAACACGGGTTGTAATACCGTAGTACAGTACCCTTCAAATCTAGTTATCCCAAGTTAGCATAATCCACACAAATAAAAGCCAAGGCACTACCGTATGGCTGGTCTACACTCATTCAGGCCAAGAAATGCACCTTGTCCATTCCCCTCATACTGGGTATCATGAAAAAAAATTAAAAATTTATTTGAAAGATGGAACGAAATAATATTAAGAGAATACTGGCATTTGGGCTCCGATACCTATTTTTATTATTTTTCTAATACCTATTATTGAGAGTGGCAGTGGTGTTGTTATGCCCTGATACCTCCAGAGCAAAATCGAGTTTCGCTGCAAACCTCTATAATCATGCTCAAAATGAAGGTTTGGCGTGGCAACCAGATGCACCCTTACTTATCATATGTAACCGCATCACAATGGCGAGTTTCCGGGAGGAGGAATCTGCTGCGATGAAAAGGGGGGAGATTGGTTGTAATTAAGCAGTTAAGGGTGGCAACACAAGCGATAATGATACGGTTGTGCTCAACTACGTAATTCTTGTCTATATCCATTTTCTGTCACGTGCTATTGCACCATGAATGAGTTGTACTCGTACACAGACGTGTGTCACATGACTGGAGCAGAATATGACTCATAGGGGAAATCGTGTTGTCGAGCGGCTCTTGGAGCGGAACGATAGTCAATCCAGACAATACAGATAAGGGCAACCGTACCTCATTTTCATGGGCTACTAGCTACGGGAACGAGAAAGTTGTGAAGATGCGATTGGAGCGGAGAGAGGTCAATCCCAATACGGCAGATGAGAGAGGCCGAACACCCTTGTCATGGGCTATTCAGGGTGGGCACGAGGAAGTTGTGAGGTTGCTATTGGAGCGGAGTGATGTCAATCCTGACACGCCGGATGATAGAGGCCGTACGCCGCTATCATGGGCCGCCGGGCGGGCCCATGAAAGAGTTGCGATGCTCTTAGCGAGGACTGATGTTGACCCCGACGCGGGAAATGAGAGCGACGCAACACCACTTTCATGGAATATTGACGCAGGGTGTGAGGGAATTGCAAAGATGCTGCTAGAGAGGACCGATGTCAATCCCGACATCCCTGATGACGGTGGAAAAACACCACTGTCATGGGCTATTATAGCTGGCCTGGAGGGAGTTATAGAGATTCTATTGGAGCGGCAGGATGTCGATGCCGATACGGTGGATAGGGATGGCCGATCTCCCCTTTCATTTGCTGCTGAGTCTGGGAATGGAGAAATTGTGAGGAGGCTATTGGAACGGGATGATGTCGACCCAAGTAGGGCGGATGGGGGCGGCCGAACACCTCTTTCATGGGCTGCCGAGGACTGGCATGTGGAAGTTGTAGAAATCCTCCTGGAGCGGAGCGATGTCAATCCCAACACGGCAGATGAGAGGGGTCGAACACCGCTTTCACTAATTGCCTCAGGTCCGGTTGGTCAACAGCCCGACGGTATTTACGATACAGAAGGCAATATTGACGGAATGCGTTACATATCGTTTACCGACGACGAGTGTGAGAGAGTTGCAAGGATACTCTTAGGACGGGGCGATATCAATCCCGACGCAGCGGATAAGACGGGCCGAACCCCATTTTCATGGGCTGCTAGCCATGGGCATGTGGAAATTGTGGGGATGCTACTGGGGCGGAACGATGTCGATCCCGACACGGTAGATGAGGACGGCGGAACACCGCTGTCATGGGCGGCCATGTACGGGCATGAGGAAATTGTGAGAATTCTATTGGAGCAGAGCGATGTCAACCCTGACCCACGAGACAACTGTGACCGTACACCATTATCACGGGCTGCCGAGGATGGGGAGGAAGAAGTTGCTAGGATGTTATTGGAGCGGAGCGATGTCGATGCCGATGCGGCAGATGTGTTTGGCCGAACTCCATTAATGTGGGCTGCCATGGGTTCTCACTCGGAAATTGTTAGACTACTTTTGGAGCGGAATGATGTCGATCTGGAGGCGATAGATTGTGATGGCAGAACACCACTTTCACACGCTCAGGAGTGTTGTGATGGGGAAACCGTGGGCATGCTATTGGAATGGAGCAGGGCTTGCCTAGACACTGTTGGTGGAGAAGGCGGGGCACAATTTATACGGGCCCCCGAGAATAGGCATAAGGGAACTGCAGACATGTCATTGGAACAATGGGAAGGGGGTTGGCATGAGGGAATTCAGGAGATGATGTTGGACTGGAACGATGTCGGTACCCCAAATGAGAGTGGTCGAGCGCCTTCTCCACATGATGGCGGAAATGGCACCGCGAGAATTGGACAGTTGATAGATGCCGAGCATGAGCTCATCCCCGGATCAGTGCTTGGGGGGCAATCATCTGAGCCCTTCACAGCCGAGCCTCCCGAGCCATCCGAGCCCACCGCTAAGAGGGTCCGCCGGTTTTGATGTCTCCGGCTACAAATTGCCCCCTTCCCTTACACACTCGATGCGCTCTCTGTTGCTGATTGCGGGTTTCCCACTCACCCTTTTCCGAGCCTATCCCTTATGCTCATACATTTACCCCCCCCCCACCTCTCATACTCGTCTGCCCGTCGTTTTGTCATTGCTGCCTTGAAGCTAGCTCTTGTAAGGGTGCTCACTTTGTTCTGGGCACTATAGCCGGGAAAGTATGTATGTATGTGAAAGTGGACAAAAGACCTACTTCCGTATTCTTACCGAGGCCTAGCTCGTGATTTCCCCTTATACCTTGTTGTTTTTCTTTCTCCCTTTTATCCTACTATCCCCCTATCTTTTCTCGTATCATGTGATGAAAACCTTTTTGCTTTTGTTTCAAATGATTAACTATAGCTATTGCGGACGTTCACCAACGATGACACATGAATGCCATCACACTCTGATCCCTCCTTTATCGGGTTGTTGGACATAGGGCGGGGGGGATTGGATACGGCAATGTTATCGTTGAGGGAAGCTTCTTGCGAGTTGGTCATTATGGTGGAAGTTTCCTAACATTCTAGGGGTGTTGTATTTAGTTTTATTGTTCCGGACGCATGATGATTTATGGAGAAGGCTCCCTAGCTGTGCTTTTCCTTTGTGGTAATAGGGATGCGCGGAGGAACGGGGATAGTATATGAGGTGGTGCACGGAAGGTTCGGGATGTCTGTATTGTGTTTTATATATATTCTGTCTTTACCTTTTAGCCTTCTGATACTGAAAAAGATGACGCGGTCTATGGTTATATCACATTTCTCTTCCTCAATCTCCTAGACCCAAATGAATGCGTCCACGCTACCACTCTTCCAGCTATTATAATCACTCATCTTCCCCATGAATACCTCCCCAGGCGAAAGACCTAGTGAAGACTCCCGAGCAATACTGGCTGACCGAGGTCTTCTTGGCAAAAAAGTGTGACCATATCATACATCAATAAGAACCCACCCTCGAAAACCCCGCCTACGCTGAGAAGCTTCGCTAGTGGTGCTGGAGGTCTAGCTCGCCTGTACGCCCTCTGATCCCCCTGTTTATCTAGCACCTCTATTCCGCGCTGATTCTGTGTTTATAGGAAAATAGTGGGTTGACACGGTACCTACCACTATCCGACCTCTGTCTGATAGGAGGGATGTTCCACTTGATATCGATAAATGCACTCTGGTATTGAGAGTTTTAGGCTAAGGGTATCTATATTGTAAAGGGAAGAGTTCCTTCTTGGTGTCGCTTTGATAGTTGTCTCCTGGAGTATCCTATTATCGCTTTTAGTGTTCCCAACTCTCCGGGGTGGTGAGAAGGCAGGACGGGCGTCTTAAGGTAGGACGGTGGGCCCTACAGGGTAAAATAGTGGGCCAAAGGGAAGGTGGGGGACTACCGGGGACTACTACGGACGGCGGAAGACTACAGGGGTCTACCGGAGACTGTGGGGGACTGTGGCGGGCAGCACATTATATCACGATCAGATATGGTTGAAACATTGGGGCTGACGAGGTCCTTTTGTTCATAGGATTTCAGGCTGGAAGACCGTAGCCTAAGCACCCCCTAAAAGACGGACTACAGTCTATAGTCCGCCCCATCCTACCCTAAACACGGACAGACGGACCGGACCGTTGGGGCCACTGGCTGCAGGAGGCTCACACTAGATCTCGGGCACTTCCACGGAGACACTGCGAGTGTTCGCTAATTGGAAGATTGACCCCCCTAGATATCCCAACCGTTGGGAATCTCTAATAGTGGGGTTTTGAAGTTTGCATGCCTTCTCGAATGCCGATATTGGACCAGACATCGCGATATATCCCCTGCCTGTTGAAACGTGCAATGGGAAGATATGGAGGGGCCGGCCGCCTGGTTTCGTGATGTAAAGCGTGCGGTGACTGTTGTGGGTCCATCCTGTATCCCCTTCGACATGGGGCCTAAGTAGAGGGGTAACTTAGTCTACGGGGTTAGCAAGCTTCTTCACTACCTTCAAAAAACTAATGAGGTAAATATGAAACTTAGATATGAAGTATGAGAAAAGTGTTTCTTTTTCCTAAGGCCAATATTCTATAGGTTCCGCTGGGGAAGGTTACAGTAAATAAACAAAAGGTACCGACCGATCAGGGGCGCAAGATATTTTTTGCCAAGTTTTCTCGGATCATTTATGTCCGGAATGATGAATGATTGGAATGGATGAGCTTGGTTTCGATCTATATTTCCGACACAGAGTACCTTGCTGCAACAGGGGCCACTGGCACCGAACCCCAGCGACACTATCGTCCATCACTCTGTGGGATTGATCCATGAAACCCTGAAAAAATATTTTGAATCGGCTCTCGGCTTTGGGCAGTGTATTTAGGTCCTTTTTTTCTTGACTTTGATAATGGCTGAAGTTAGCAGCTCCGGAACCTTTATTTTTGTGTGCTTTGCACTTGTCACATAAATTCTGTTCCAGTCTGGTCAGCTCTAGTGTTGAATATATGAGAACGGTTTCGTACAAGCGCTGGGAACATTCGCAGATATACGCAACTTTCTATGTCCCTCCGACACCCGGCACATAGTTCCTCGCCTTATGTTTGCTTTCTTTCCTTTTGTTTCTTTTCTTCCTCTCTCAACAATTCTCATGAAGATCAATCCGCATACTTTGGCTTGCGATCAATTCTCATCTCTCTCCTTTCTCAGCCCTCTCTTCTTGCTCTCTAATCTTAGCCGATAAGATCAATTCTATTCTATTTCTTTTCTTACTGACCTCCTCCAGTTTCGTAAAACCCTCGCAGCAATCATTGACATTACCGTTCGATCAACTACAATTTCCAACATCTAGCTCTTATTCCTGACGAGTGATTTTCGGTGATGGACTCTCATAGGCGTTTCCCAATGATCGTAGGAAAGAAAGCTTCTTCCTTGAAACCACCGGAGATGGGCTTTCTCGGTCATGGTATAACGCGCATGCGGCCTTTCTAACCGTCCGAGTGCTTTATATAACCTTCTACCTGATATCCGCTTCTATTTTCGGCGCCTTGTTCGTTCAGGTGTGGACCCGAGAGGGATCAATTGGACATAAATTATTTACTCCATTAGTTTTCTTGTTTCTATATTCAACTCAATTCCACGTGCTCTCGCTCTGGGAAAGGAGGAAAGGGCTACCAAGGGGGCCTGGGGGCGCCTTGTTCAGTTGCGGAATCTTGGGCTGGAGGAAGAGGTTAGTTGGGCAGTGCGTGGTTTTCGATCTCACAAGCTATCAATCTCGGGGGGCATCGCGAGCATCCTTCCCTAGCTTCCCCTGAGTTAATGGCTTATGTAATAGCGCCAGGGTGCCGGAAGTTGAACTTCCAAACTTGCCCGCTAGTGGTAGTGAATGGAGGGAAAAGCCCCGCCCGGCCACGATAAGCCATGCGGTGCGTAGAATGGCTAGCGGAAATAGAATGGAGGTTTATGGTCGCCCGTTGGGTAGTAAAAGAACATTGTGGGGGGCGAATAGTCTGGCTGTAGGCTACTGGTAGATGATTCTGAAATAATGGGGGTGGGGTGGGCAACAGTCTACCGGTACCCGCCGTATTCCTTAGTTTGTGTCAAGACATCAGAGTGGCGAGTTTCCCGGAAGAGGAATCTACCGCGATATTTGGTCTGGGGGGGAGAGAGAAGCGGTAGCGGCCGAGGGTGGCAAGGCAAGCGATAAGGGCACTTAACCATTCACCACCTGGAATAAGTGATAGCTTGCCCTGCTCACCGGAAGTCATTATACCTTAGGGGCCGCGTAATCAAAACTGCCACCGCAGGGTATCGCATTGGGGGTACAAATGCTTGCCTTGTATCCCACCTCCTCCCCCCTCTTTCGCCTTCTGCGCCTCGGGCATGACTGGGGTGTTCTTTGGGTGGAGCGCGTTGTCTCGGCCGGGGCTATTTTGGGTTCCAGGCAAACGGAAGGAAATATTGACTCTCCAACCATGCCCGCCGCCCGGGATACAGGGAGTCTCGATACCGGAGAATTATTCATGATAAGGAGTGGGATCTGGTACTGGTACTTTGGAACGAGGTAAAGTGAGAAAAGTCTACGATCGGGGGTTACCAAAAGTCGAGTGCACTTCCGAAAAGGAAGACACGTGCTACAGTATTTACTCGCTACATCCACCATCCGGGATCGGACTCGGAGTGGCCTCGGATCCCCCCGATCAGAGACAAAAACCCCCGAGAAGGAACAGTTTTGTCCAGACAAAGTATAGCTTGGGGAGGCTAAGCTTACTCGATCTCATTAACTGGAATTCGTTATTTTGTTAACCTAACCGACTAAGCCTATGTGGTTTAGAGGGTGATCTCTGTTTGAGATCCCCGATGGTGGATGTAGCGAGTAAATACGGTACCGGTATTTGTATGTTTAGTGAACCGGATTAGGTTATTCGGATGATAACAAGCGAGGATTTTTTGGTGTCAGCAAAAAGTCAGGTCCAACTGAGAATGCGATGGTGTCGCTCGGCTACAGGCAGGCCAGGGAGCCCGTAGTAACAATCATCACCAGTTTGCTATTGCAACTATTAGAGTACCTGCTTTCCATCTATCTGAGTGATTGAAAGATACCGGTAGTAGCTGGTGATTCTCCTCTATCTTTCTCTTTACTCGTAAAGGGCGCAATGGCAACAAAAATCCGGTCATGAATATTGCGGCTACCCGGACTGGAAATACGGGCCAAACTGGGAAAGGTAACCGACCCTTGCACCCTTGGGCCACTGTTGTTCTTCGGCCGGTCTCTTTTTCATGTTCCCACTGCCGGTATTGATTCTTTCCCCTCTCTCTCCTTCTCCCCCAAAGGGGAAAACCTTCTCTCGCTTATACCGGGACTCTCTGAACCGTAAGGATTCGCGCTGATTTTTCCAACGTGCAAGGGATTTACTAGTACAAAATTGTCCGCCATTACTTTGCCATTTATAAAGTATTCGAGCGCATTGGCATCATTAGCACCAACCTAAGTGCCGAGCGTCCGAATACCTTATAACCGGCCAAGTACAGTACTTGTCCGCAACCATGGCTAGGGTTGCCCCCCTGGCATTGCAGGGAGTATGATAATGAGGGCTCCTTTCCGCTGCTTTACTGGGCTCGGTTCGGTTGAGAATGCCCGGGGGAATAGACGCTATACCCGCACAGTACCGCACTACCGGTACTCGTACAGTGTTTGCTAACCAACCTCTGATCCCTGCCCTGTGCCAAGAATGGATGATCCACTCGAGTACAGTGCTCGAGTGCTGGTACTTGTACTCTCGTGCTCATTTTCTGTCACGTGCTATTACACAGTGAATGAGTAGCACACAGATGTGTGTAAACCATGAGAGGGCTCAGCGAGGCGGCACCCTCAGCGAGGCGCGGCAAAACTTGGCATCTTAGAATAGTTAGTTAGAATAGTTAGTAAGAAAACTATATCATCAGTATCACGATAATCAGAGCAAAACTAACAAGACCTACCTTCCCACCTCCAAGTCCTCTATTTGATACAAAATACTCTAATTATGAGTCAAGACAATTGTGATATCCCATTCCGAGTACGAGAACAGATGGCAATTGAGATGGCAGTTACTGGAAAGGCTTCAAGCCTTACAGTAGCTGCAGGAATGGTTGAAATTGCTCCAACAACTATTATGCACTGCCAGCAGGAAAGAAAAAACCAAGAAGAGGAGAGTCAACGAAGGCAAAAGCTGACTCCGGAGAAGGAGAGGATTGTTTTGGAGCGGTGCTACTTTCACTGTCGTCTGGGATTTCCACCAACAATCTGACAGTTATGAGAAATTGCTACCTCTATTCTGCAAAAACGAAGCCCTCACGAGATGATTGGAAAGAAGTGGGAAATAGCATTTAAAAAGCGGCATCCTGTCACAAACTCGACTTAGCGAGGATTAAGATAAGTTAAAATTGTTAAAGATCTCCTTAAGTTTTGTTATGCGCTTAATAGTTGTTTCATACTTAACTCGCTTAAGAGTTATAGTTGTTTATGTTTTGATTATTATGTTTGCGCTTGACGACTCACAGTTGTGAGTCACACGATGTTATGAGTTTCGCACATGACTCAAGTTATGAGTCATGGGTTTCACTCAGGTGACGCGAGTTGCGCACCTGATCTTATAGTTTGATTGCGTTTGATTTAGGTACGACTCATAGGAGTCAGATGATGTATTTCACATGACTCACAATTGTGAGTCAGAGGTTAGGTGTGACTCATAGTTATGAGTCACCAGGGTTAGGGTTCCTCAAGGGAGGACTATATAAGGAGGAGGACCTAGCTAGTTAGTTAGTTCCTCACGCGTTGTTCTAAGGACTTTCCTACATACAAGAATATATCTTTATACCTTTATGTTACGCTAGGCAGATTGAAGAATGTCTAAACACCTATCACTTCACTAAGTGACGAAGATACTATTACCTTCCTCATCGGCGTTACCTGGTCGCAGTCATGGGACTTAACGACATCGGTAATGTAGGCATCGGCCTGAGAACGACGAACGAAGTGTTAACGGTCGTCACCTATTGGATCACGAGTACCATGGGAATAATCGAGTACCATGGGTAGGATCGTTACACATCCCGACATAAAAACACAGTTCAGCAAGCAGCTTGATTTTATTTGCAATATTCGTAGCAATAATATTCAATTAATGAATCGCTTTTTTGATAAGGTATTTTTATTTCTAATTGTTTACTTTGTGATTAATTTTTTTATATTTTAATTTAATTTTAATATTTTAATTTAATTTTAATATTTTAATTTTTATTTATTCTGTTTATTATTCTTACTATTATAATTATTTTTTACTTTTATTAAATAGTTTTAATTATTATTTGTTTTGTTTAAGTATATGTATTTCTATTTAGTATTTTATTTTAAATAAGAGTTAACTAACTCATACAATTATTTAGTTAGAAACAATTGTGAATGAGTATGAAATAAAATCTCAGAATATATACAACATTGATGAGATTGGATTTCTACTTGGTCTTGGTCAGTCAGAACATGTCTTAGAAGTGGTTCGGAATCCACGAGAAAATAGAGAATTAAAATATCATGCTCAAAGTAAGTTAATTTATTAGTTTTTTTTTTTTAATTTTTTTTTATATTTATAATAACATAAAAATAGATGGTACTCGTGAATTTATAACTGTAATTGAAGGTATCTGTGCAGATGGTACTGCATTAGATCCTACAATTATATTAAAGGCAGAGGAGTTCATAGCAGAATGGTTTCAAAAAGTGAAAGGTGTTCTGGAAAACATCTTATTTGGACGTTCACATAATAATTGGACTGATGAGAGTATGGCAAGGGAATACCTACAGCCAAACTTTGGTCTGGATAGTATCTTGACTCAAAAGGCAGCTGGCGAATTTCAACGTCTCTTATTCGATGGGCACAGCAGTCATGTCAACATTGGATTCCTCGAGTTCTGCATATCACAAAAGATAATTCCCTACTACTTGCTACCACATACAACACATCATTTACAACCTCTCGACATATCAATTTTTAGTCCATACAAACACTACTATCAGAAGGAGTTAACACAACGATTTGAGAGACATGAGTATGGTGTCTCAAAGGAGAATTTCTACGAAATTCTCATGGTAGCCTGTCGAGCATCTTTCAACTCACAAAACATTTAAAGCGGATTTCGTAGTACGAGACTTGTACCGATTGACTGCAATATCATTATTGCTAAAATCTAGGCCTGCTGACCAAAATCCCCCTCCAGAAACGCAAACGCCGCATCCATCAACTCTGTTTCTCCTTCAGTAAATTCACAGTTAGTCAACTCAGACATTCAACCATTAAGCTCTCTTTCAGCTCAGAAGATTGATTACCTTGTAATTCCTCAGAACAGGTCTGAGATTGAACAACAAGAGCTGATTGTGTTTACAACCTTGCCAAGGAATAATCCAACAGAATGGGGCCTGAAGAAAGTGATTAGCAATATAGCAATTACTGCTAATAGAGCACTTACGGAGGTTGACAAGAAGAACTGTCAGATTCAGAATCTGAAAAAGCAATTAGCTTTTGTTCAGAATAAGAAGACCTCCAATCGGATAAGAATACCTACCTGCGGACAAGCCTGGATCGATAGAAATGATATCGTGAAATCTTTTGAATCGCAATGGGTTGAGATCTGTGAGACAGCACGATGAAAGTACCACAATACGACAAATCTAGTTGTGACAAGAAAACAGAAGTTAGAAGAATGTACAAGAAAGAGAAAGGATGCAGAAAAACTGGAAGGGGAGGGAAGGTTACCCAAGCATTATAAGACTGGAGCAGTACTACTACAGGAAGAAGGATGACTTGCTGAACAGATCTTGGATGCAGAATGGAAGATGAAGAAACTGGAGAAGCATCTTGATGATATTGCGCAAGATAGTACCAATTCCAATGGGGGTTCAGGTGTGCTCACAGACGGTCGGGAGGAAGAAACAGGTTATCGGTTTGATCAAGAGGAACCTGGCTGAAGTGGAAAAGTGGGAGCAGGGGCGGGAAAAACCCCTGCTCCCAGGGATGATGCTGTAGTCCTGTCGCTTTGTTTGTTTGTACCCCCGGAGGACAATTGCTCTCCAGAGGTAATCTTTCTTAAAACTGTTATTGTTGATTGATTGTGTCGATGGAAAAAAAAAAGTTTCAGTCTCAACCTTGAGAGAGGGAAATGGAGCGGGACTTGGTTGCCACCAAGGGTTGCTGCCAAGACGTGCCGCCCCTCGCTGAGGGTGCCGCCTCGCTGAGCCCTCTCATGGTTTATCACATGACCGACACACGATATGACTCATCGGAGAGGAAATCGTGTTGTCGAGCGGCTCTTAGAGCTGAACGATGGTCAATCCGGACACGACCGACAAGGGCGACCGTACATCATTTTCATAAGCTACTAGCTACGGGAACGAGAAAGTTGTGAAGATGCTATCGGAGCGGAGCGGGGTCAATCCCAATACGGCAGATGAGGGCGGCCGAACCCCCTTGTCGTGGGCTACTCAGTCTGGGCATGAGGAAATTGTGAAGATTCTATTGGAACGGAGCGATGTGAATCCTGACACGCCAGATAAGGAAGGCCGCACACCATTGTCATGGGCTGCAGGGCTGCCCGAGGAAGGAATTGTGGAGATTCTCTTAGCGAGGAGTGATGTGGACCCCGATGCGGGAGATGAGAGTGGCGCAACACCACTTTTATGGGCTGTTGTCGGCGAATGTGAGGGAATTGCAAAGATGTTGTTAGAGAGGGCTGATGTCGATCCCGGCATCCCCGATAATGGTGGGATAACACCACTGTCACAGGCCGTGATGGCTCGCCTGGAGGGAGTTATAGAGTTGCTATTGGCGCGGCAAGATGTTGATGCTGATACGGTAGATGAGGATGGCCGCTCTCCTCTTTCATTTGCTGCCGAGTATGGGTATGGAGAAATTGTGGCGAGGCTATTGGAGCGGGATGATGTCGATCCAGGCAGGGCGGATGCGAATGGCAGAGCACCACTTTCATGGGCTGCCGAGAATTGGCATGTGGAAGTTATGGAGATCCTCCTGGAGCGGAGCGATGTCAATCCCAACGTGGCAGATGAGACGGGTCGGACACCGCTTTCACTGGTTGCCTCTGGCCCGGCAGAACTACAGTCCAATAGGTATCACCTCACTGCAGGCAATTTTGACCGTGAGCGGTACATCGGGTATTTCCGTGATAGATGCGAGAATAGTGCAGAGATCCTTTTAGACCGGAATGATGTGAATCCCGACATAGCAGATCATAGCGGCCGAACACCATTGTCATGGGCTGCTAGCCATGGGCACGAGGAAATGGTGAAGATGCTACTGAGGCGGGACGATGTCAATCCCGACACAGTAAATGAGAGAGGTATAACACCGCTGTCATGGGCGGCTATTTACGAGCATGCGGAAATTGTGAGAATGCTATTGGAGCGGGTCGAGGTCAACCCTGACGCAAGAGCCAAGAATGGCCGTACACCATTATCATGGGCTGCCGAGAATTGGCATGTGGAAGTTATGGAGATCCTCCTGGAGCGGAGTGATGTCACTCCCGACGCGGCAGATGAGCTTGGCCGAACTCCATTATTGTTCGCTGCCATGTATTCCCACGCAGGAATTGTGGAACTGCTTTTGGAGCGGAATGATGTCAATCCGGAGACGGTAGATAACGATGGCAGAACCCCGCTTTCATACGCCCAGGAGTATCAAAATTGGAAAATTGTGGATATGCTGTTGAAACGGAGCAGGGCTTGCCCAGACGCTGTTGAAGAAGGTAGAGCACAATTTCTACGGGCAGTCGAGAATAGGCATAAGGGAACTGCGGGCATGTCATTGGAACAGTGCGAGTCTGGTCGCAGCTCTGCGCATGTGATTAGCGGAACGTCGTCTCCATGGGTCCCCCGGGGTGGGGATGAGGAAGTTCAGGAGATGTTGTTGGACTGGAATGATATCGGTACCTCGGGTGAGAGTGGTCGAGCGCCTTCTCCACAGGGTGGCGGAAATAGTTCCGCGAGAATTGGACCGTCGATAGATGCCGTCCATGATCTTATCCCTGGATCAGTGCTTCAAGAGCAATCATCTGAACCCTTCACAGCCGACCCCGCCGGGCCACCCAAGCCCAGCTCTAAGAGGGCCCGCCGGTTTTGATGTCTCCGGCCACAAGTTGACCTCTTTCGCTCACACACTTGATGCACTCTCCGCCGTTGATTGGGTATTTCCCATCCACGCTTTTCCAAACCTATCCCCTGCACTTATCCCTTTGGCTCCCTACCTCTCATATTCGTCCTCTAATTGATTTAATACTTCTACTTTAAGGCTAGCTGTTGTAAGGGTGTTCATGCCCTATAACTGGGGAAGAATGTTTGCGAAAGTGGGTAAAGGATCCCTTCCTTATTATTTCTGAGGCTTGATCTTCGATTTCCTGTTTTCTTCTTATTGGGTGTTGTTTCCCCTTTTTTCCTCCATCCCAATATCCCTTTGTTTTCTGCATTTGATAAGGGCTTCTTTATCATTGTTTCACAAAATTAGTTCCAGATCTTTCCCTTGTTAATCGGTGCCGCGTAAATTTCAATACCATCACATTCCGATACCTACTTTATCGGTTTATTGCACGAAAGATAGGAGGGACTAAGGGGGGGAACTAGCGAACCTAGGAGAAGGCGCTTGAATGTCAGTTATTATAGGAAGAGTTTCCTTCTGTTTCGGGGGTGTTATCGGTAGTCCCGTTTATTCCCGGGTTATGGCGGTTAAAGGGGACGGCCGACCGGCCGTGTTATCCATTATCTCTATAAAAATGTGCGGAGGAGTAGATATTAATATAGTATAGCGGTGATCCATAGAAGGATCGGGATATTTTTCTTGTATCTTATATACCTGCATGTCTTTCTCTCTACCTTTCGTATTCTGCTCCTAAGGAACATAATCGAGCCTGCGACCGCATAACACCTCTACTACCAGATGCTCTAGCCCCAAGCGAATCCTTTACGCTACCACTCTTCTGGTTGCTATATACGCCAATAAGAGCTCCCCCATGAAACTTCCCGCCAAATTTGAGAAACTTCACGTAGGGCTAGAGACCTAGCCCCTCCATAAGTCAATTTTTTCCGCCCTGTCATCAGTTACCTCCTTCAGGCGTCAATACCTGATGACCGGAAAATGGCGGAAGAACACCTCCGGCTATCTTACGTCCGTACGATTGCAGAAGTATTACCCCACGTACCGATAAACGGGTTCCGGCCACGGGATCTTGGGGATCGCGGTATCACACTGTGAAATGGGGAATTCCTCCTCAGTGTCAGCTCTAGCCAACAGTGCCCTATGGTAAATTTTTGTCCTCGACTTTCCCTTCTGGGCCAGCTAATTGCTCGTGCCAGTATACAATAGGCAAAATCACCAAAAGGCTTCGGTGTCGGGCGTGTGGCCATGGCCCTTGGATGAATACACAATGAGTGGGGCTGCTTTATAAGAGACTGGTAGTGAACTAAATAGCTGGACCGTGTAGTTTAGAACAACACAGGCTGATCGCTTGGGCGGGGCGAACTGGCTCGCGGGGGCATCGTTCTAAGAGGAATAATATCCACCGGGGTCGCGGCTCTGCTCCCCTCTTTTCCGAAGTCTGCACCTCGTTAATCCCATCTATTGTTCGGGCGCAGAAATGTTCAAATATGGAGTTAATCGGATTCAAGTATCCGAGTACAGACGGTCGGGTATTTATCTTGCTGACGGCTGCACTGCCTGTGACTGAGCCATGTGGAATTGGGGATAACAGCATGAACCGGGAGCCATTATCGTGGCATTAGAATGCATCAAATGTTGGGTCTCTGGATCAGAATCCTATAAGAGCAATCCGGGTGGAGCATCAACGAGTGGGGAGGCGCAATACACTTTTGTCGGCCGTACGGATTGGTAGTCGCTCCGCTGGTGCGGGCTTGGGGTGGTACGGTTTTGGATCAATCGTGAGCCGGTAGCTGTCCATAGATGATGTTCGTATCCTGGGTGTATCTGCGTCCCACTCAGGGCGTGCTTGGGAAAATATAGAGCTTGTATTGGTAAATAAAGTAAATAATTGACCTAGTTCATTTGTCGGAAATAGTTGCTTCTCAAGATTCTTGTAGTCCTCAGTGGAGGATATGTTAAGCGAGAGCCGAGATAGCATCTACGCTAGGAAGCCTAGATGGGGATATGATCTTGGTATTGGACAGATCATCCACAGTGACTGCTAAGGTTGGATAGTATATAAGTCCTGTACTCTGTAGAAATTGAACAGAGGTTCGGTTCCTCAAGTTTCCCTGCATCTGCCAAAAAGAGTTACAATATCATTCATCGAGACTGACTCGAGTGACAAATTATGACCCCAAATTGCCACGGCATCAGTTGAGGTGCCAGCCGAGATAACGGAGGATGTGGGACAAGCCTTGCAATGGGTCGGGCCTTCTTTGGGCTAGCCCGGGCTATTCGTTGGGGTGGGTCGGGCTCATTGGGCTGGGCTCACTCATGGGCTTCCTTGGGCTGGGCCGGGCTGAGGGGGGGACAAGCCCGGGCGGCCCGGCCAAGGATTAGCCTTATTTCTAAGGTTTGTATGGTGTCTTGCAATCCGTATCACCGGGGAAACGACTGTCCAAGCACATGGCTTTCCGGAAGCGCGTTACTACAAGCGGTAAGATCCAACCCAACCATCTCTATATCTAGAATGTTTAGTGCAGAACTAATCCATATTGGATTCATGTGCTCTCAGATTGTCGCGCAGCTTGGAGGTTTGAAAGTTCAGATCTCGTCTTGGTGGCAGGAGAATCGTCAACAAAGCGAATACCCAACACTTGCGGCATGGGCAATTACCCTCCTATCAATTCCTGCCATGTCTTCCGAGCCCGAACACGTATTCGCAGGAGGCAAGAGGACTATTTCTGACTCCCGTCACTCTCTCAATGCTGAAACAATTGAGTCAACCGAGTGCCTCCGAAGTTGGCAGTCCATATAAAATTCACTCTTTCTATTGAAAATAATCACTACTATTTCTCACTGTGTTGTGTTCATCTCCTATTTCAAGCACCATCTGTTCTCATTGTCAATTCTTTATTTTAATCTAGTGTTGGTGGGTCTACATTCATCTCTTTTATGGCTGTTCACCTGTGCGGGGGCCCGATGGGCTCATTGGGTTAGCCCGGGCTATGCTTCCTTGGGCTTGGGCTGGGCCGGATCGGCCCTTTTTTCGACCCGGGCTAGCCTATTGCAAGGCTTGATGTGGGAGGCGTGTGGGAGTTGCAAGTCTGTAGGGAGCTTAAACAAGATATTGAGCCTATCATGGAGTCACCGTAAGTGCTAGCCAACCGGGGGGGGGGGGGGGTTGATACTGGAGTACTCGATAGTTAGGACCACCTTTGAGTGTTTTGAGTCTTGTGTTTAAATTTTCTGGGGATGGAGAATAGAATCGGATATAGAGGACACAGCCAGCCCGATGTCAGCTATTAAGCTGGGTTTATCGGGTTATAGCTTCACACGTATCGAGTGTCGAGATAGAGAGTGAAGTGTGGATGGGAGATGGTCGGTTGGTCTCATATTGTGAAGAGAGCGCTAAATCATGGTTTGTTGTCTTTGCGTATCTAGGAATGTTGCAGAGGTAGAGCGAGTGGTTCTTCTAGTTGGAAAGAGTATAGGAAAGGTAAGAGGTGTGGCCGGGAACTTGGTGGTCGTGCTTTTCCTTCCAAACTAACCGTAAACACGGGAGTGTATATAAACCATGATAAAGCATCCTGATCCTTACACGGATCGCCACACATGTCTCTCTGTATCCGCGCATGGTCTCGTTCCCCTACGCACCCCCGTGATAACAAAACATAAATATTTCTGGAGAACTTTCAAGATACATCGTTATATATCGGGATCCATCACACTCCCTGGATTTCCCAGAACAGTCACAGCACACCACCTACCCTCAGCAGCTCTACCAGGTCGGGCTGGCTCGGGGCTGGGTGCCCGGGCAGTTAGCATCGCAGTAGCAAGCCGCTCATTTGGTCCGATCCTGTCAACGATTTGGCGAGGCGCTCTCAAGTAGGTTGGTATGATACCGGGTTTCAAGAGCATGACCATCCGAAAAAATGCTCCGACTGTTTTGCAGATCTCTGAGATAATTTTTTTGAGTTTGGGTCGCCCCTTAGAATGTCGGTATTGAATTAGGCATTACAATATATCCATTGTTTGTTGAAATGTGGAAGGATAAAATATGGAGGGAGGGTGCCTCCGAGCTTCGTGACAAGAACTATTTGAGAACTGTGGCCTGCTTATTCTATCATATATCCTCTCGTACGTAGGGTACGGGTGGAGACCTACTCTAGGAGGTTAGTATCATAGACCCCTGCACTACCTTATCAGGACGGATGTGATAAATACGAAACCCAACAAAATGACGTCATTTTTCCGAGGGCCGGTATTCTAGAGATTCCTCTGTGGAATGATATTGGAAGTAAACATGAGGCGCGGGTAGATCAGGAGCACAACGGGTGCTTTTTCTAATTTTTTTGCATCGCCTATGTCGGGGATGGTGCCTGTTTGGAATGGATAGGGTTGGTTTCAATCTGTCTTCCCTGAACAAAATACTTTGCCTCAGCAGGCACAGCCGGGCCCCAGCGATGGCACGGTCTGCCGCTTAGTGGATTGATGAGTAGGACCCAGGGATCTCTTCTTTGAAGAGACGCTAGAGGCCGCTAGTGTATTCGGGTCCTTTGCTCTCTTTGCCACCATAACGCTAGGGATTAGTAGCTCAGAAACCGTAATTTTTGTGCGTTCCCTAAGCGAATCGCTTATATGATTGCACCAGCAGGCCGGGGCTTGAGTTTCCAAATCCGCCCGCTAGTATTGGACTGAGGGAAAAGGCCGAGTAGACCGTGATTGGCACAGACTGTGTAGTATCGTTGGCAGAAATGGGGGTGAGGTTTGCAAATGCAGGTAGGGTGGTAAAAGGAGGTTCTGCAAAATAGGTGATAAATGGATTTGCGGAGTTGAGGGTGGGGCGGGCAACGTTTTACCTATCGTATGCCTTAGTTTGTATCAACGCAAGCGATAAGGATAGTGCTCTAACTTATGTTGTAGCCGCAGATTCTCCTCTATCTTTCTCTCTACCCGTTAAGGGAGCAATGGCAACAAAAATCCGCTCATGAATATCTGGGCCATGGCTACCCGGACTGGAAATACAGGCCCGACTAGGAAAGGTAGCCGACCCTTGTACCCTTGTGCCACTGTTTTTCTTCGGCCGGGCTCTTTTTCATGTTCCCACTACCAGTACCGGAACGGGTATTGCTTCTTTCCTCTCGGCCTCCTTCTTCCCCAAAGAGGAAAACCTTCTCTCACTTACACTCTCTGAATCGCAAGGATTCGCGCTGATTTTTCCAACCTGCAATTGATTTACTAGTACAAAATGGTCGCCCACTACTTTGCCATTTATAAAGTATTCGAACGCCTTGGCATTATTAGCACCAGTCTGGGTGCCAAGTGTCCGAATACTTTATAACCGGCCAAGTATAGTACTTGTCTACTTGTCCGCAACAATGGCTAGGGTTGCCCCCCCCCAACACTGGAGTGGCAGTGAGTATGATATATAATAAGACAGTGGAGGCCTTGCTGCTTTCTGCTGCTTCACTGGGCTCGGTTCAGT
Source organism: Tuber aestivum (assembly GCA_900010015.1). Classification (NCBI taxonomy): domain Eukaryota; kingdom Fungi; phylum Ascomycota; class Pezizomycetes; order Pezizales; family Tuberaceae; genus Tuber; species Tuber aestivum. Next base: position 563,850 of record LN890951.1, read on the forward strand.
TGAGAATGCCCGGGGGAATAGACGCCATAGCCGCACAGCACCGCACTACTCGTACAGTATTTGCTAACCAACCTCTGATCCCTGCCCTGCGCCAAGAATGGATGATCCACTCGAGTATAGTGCTCGAGTGCTGGTACTTGTACCCTCGTACCCATTTTCTGTCACGTGCTATTGCACAGTGAATGAGTCGCACACAGATGTGTGTATCACATGACCGACACATGATATGACTCATCGGAGAGGAAATCGTGTTGTCTAGCGGCTCTTAGAGCGGAACGATGGTCAATCCGGACACGACCGACGAGGGCAACCGTACATCATTTTCATGAGCTACTAGCTACGGAAACGAGGGAGTTGTGAAGATGCTATTCGAGCGGAGCGATGTCAATCCCAATACGGCAGATGAGGGCGGCCGAACCCCCTTGTCATGGGCTGCTCAGTCTGGGCATGAGGAAATTGTGAAGATGCTATTGGAACGGAGCGATGTGAATCCTGACACGCCAGATAAGGAAGGCCGTACACCATTGTCATGGGCTGCCGGGTGGTCCAAGGAAGGAATTGCGGAGATTCTCTTAGCGAGGAGTGATGTGGACCCCGATGCGAGAGATGATAATGGCAGAACACCACTTTTATGGGCTATTGCTAGTGAATGTGAGGGAGTTATAGAGATGCTATTGACGCGGCAAGATGTCGATGCTGATGTGGTAGATGGGGATGGCCGCTCTCCTCTTTCATTTGTTGCCGAGTATGGGTATGGAGAAATTGTGGTGAGGCTATTGGAGCGGGATGATGTCGATCCAGGCAGGGCGGATGCAAGTGGCAGAGCACCACTTTCATGGGCTGCCGAGAATTGGCATGTGGGAGTTATGGATATCCTCCTGGAGCGGAGCGATGTCAATCCCAACGCGGCAGATGAGACAGGTCGGACACCGCTTTCACTGGTTGCCTCTGGCCCGGCAGAACCAAAGTCTAATGGATATCACTACAACCCAAACAATTTTGACCCTGAGCGGGGCATATGGAATATCGATAATGGATGCGAGAGAAGTGCAGAGATCCTTTTAGACCGGGATGATATCAATCCCGACACAGCTGATCATAGCGGCCGAACACCATTGTCATGGGCTGCTAGCCATGGGCACGAGGAAATGGTGAAGATGCTACTGGAGCGGGGCGATGTCGATCCCGACACGGTAGATGAGAGGGGCGGAACACCTCTGTCATGGGCGGCTATTCACGGGCATGCGGAAATTGTGAGAATGCTATTGGAGCGGGTCGAGGTCAACCCTGACGCAAGAGACGAGAGTGGCCGTACACCATTATCATGGGCTGCCCAGTCCGGGGTGGGAGAAGTTGTGTGGATGCTATTGGAGGAGAGCGACGTCAATCCTGACGCGGCCGATGAGTGTGGCCGAACCCCATTATTGTTCGCTGTCATGTATTCCGAGCCGGGAATCGTGGAACTGCTTTTAAAGCGGAATGATGTCAATCCGGAGACGGTAGATATGGATGGCAGAACCCCGCTTTCATACGCCCAGGAGTATCGGGATGGGAAAATTGTGGACATGCTATTGAAATGGAGCAGGGCTTGCCCAGACGCGGCTGAAGAATGTGGAGCACAATTTCTACGGGCAGTCGAGAATAGGCATAAGGGAACTGCGGGCATGTCATTGGAACAGTGCGAGTCTGGTCGCAGCTCTGCGCATGTGATTAGCGGAACGTCGTCTCCATGGGTCCCCCGGGGTGGGGATGAGGAAGTTCAGGAGATGTTGTTGGACTGGAATGATATCGGTATCTCGGGTGAGAGTGGTCAAGTGCCTTCTCCACAGGGTGGCGGAAATAGTTCCGCGAGAATTGGACAGTCGATAGATGCCGCCCATGATCTTATCCCTGGGTCAGTGCTTCCAGAGCAATCATCTGAACCCTTCACAACCGACCCCGCCGAACCACCCGAGCCCAGTTCTAAGAGGGCCCGCCGGTTTTGATGTCTTCGGCCACAACTTGACCCCTTTCACTCACACATTTGATGCACTCTCTGCTGTTGATTGGGGATTTCCCATCCACGCTTTTCCGGGCCTATCCCTACATTAATCCCTTTGACTTCCCCCTCCCATATCCGTCCTCCGATTGATTTAATATTTCTGCTTTAAGGTTAGCTGTTGTAGGGGTGTTCATGGCGCTATAACTGGGGAAGAATGCATGTGAAAGTGGGTAAAGGATCCCTTCCTTATTGGTTCTGAGGCTTGATCTTCAATTTCCTGTTTTCTTCTTATGCCATGTTGTTTCTCCTTGTTTCTTCCATCCCAATACCCCTATATTTTCTTCGTTTTCCCGGGGCTTCTTTGTTTTTGTTTTGCAAAATTAGCTCTAGCTATTTTGCCTGTTTATCTGTGCTGCGTAAATTTCAATACCATCACATTCCGATACCGGCTTTATCGGTTTGTTTCACAAAATATAGGAGGGACTAAAGCGGGTAACTAGCGAGGTTAGGAGAAGGTGTTTGTATATCACTTATTATCGGAAGAGTTTCCTTCTGTTTCGGGGGTGTTGGAGGTTTTCCCGTTTATTCCCGGGCTGTAGCGGTCAAAGGGGATGGTTCAGCAGCTGTGCTATCCCCTTGCCACTACTAAAATGTGTTCAGCAGCAGAGATAGTATATGCGGTGGCCCATTGAGCGATCGGGATGTTTTCTCTCATGTCATATACCGGCATATCTTTGTTACCTCTTTTGGTATTATATTCTCCCGCCGGACAGTGTGACTAAGCCGGCAACAAAATACTTCCACTATCAAATGCTCTGGTCCCAAGTGAATCATTTATGCTACCACTCTTCTGGTTGCTATATCCGCCAATAGGAGCTCACTCACAAAAATTGCCTCCCAAATTTGAGCAACCTCACCTAAGGGCCCCAGCCATGAGACCCTGGGGGCCGTGGCAGCGTACTACCAAATAGAGAATTCCTCCTCAGTGCCGCTCTAGCTAACAGTACCCTATTGTAAGGTTTTGTGCTCAACTTTGCATTCCTAGCTAGCAAATTGCTCCTGTCATTATGCGATAGGCGTGATTACCAAAATTTTTGGGCACCAGGTGTGTAGTCATGGCTGTCAGATGAATCCACACTAAGCGGGGCTGACTTATAAGAGACTGATACCGAACTAGCTAGCCAGGCACTCTAGCTTAAAACAACCCAAATTGACCACTCGGGCAGGGTGACCGGACCCGAGAGCATCGCTCCAAGAGGTATCCACCCGGCGGCGTTGCCCTGCTCCCCTCTCTTCCGAACTCTGCACCTCGTTAATTCCGGCTGCTCGCTGGTTCATTTGCTATGCTGATAGTCTATACCCCTAGCCCTCCAATACCACAAGGTAAATAAAAAAGGTGACCCTCTTAAAAAAAAACAAGATTTCTAACCCACTCAATTACATTCCCATGTCTAAATCTTAATAAGCAATTTTTTATAGCAGTTTTCATTTTCTTCATTGTAGAGTTAGAATCAAGTTTTGTATATAAGAGATTGGTGGGTTCGGATTGTGGACTGTCCGCATAGCAATTGAACCAGCAAGTAAATTTATAGTCTGGGTACGATAATGCTCAAATACGTAGTTATCTGGATTCTAGTATCCGTGTACAGACATTCGGGGATTTCTCCTGCTGACCACAGCACTCCTTGTGACTGAGCCATGTAGAATAGGGGATAAGGTCATAAACCAATAACCATTATCACGGCATTAGAATGCATTCAGGGTTGGGTCTTTGGATTAGAATCTTGTAAAAGTTATCTAGGCGGAGTTTGGACGAGTGCGGAGGTGCGATACAAGCAGATGGAAACAGGAGGAGTCCTTCACACTGCATGGTTTTTCCCATGTATCGCTCTTCCGGCCAATTCAGTTTTGGGGCATGGGGATTCGTAATCGCCCTCGAGGCGCGGGCCTGGGGCGGTACGATCATGGGTCAATGGTGGACCAGTGATTGTCCTTAGATGGTCTTTTTTATCCTCAGTGTATCTATGCGCCACTCTGGGTGTGCTTGGGAGAATACAGAGTTTTTATTGGTGAACACAGAGCTGTGCGCGGGCGTGGGAGCATTGAGGATAGATAAAATTCAGTTGAATTAATAGTTCAGATGTGGCAAATTACGGTCAATTGAATCGAGATCTCAATGATGCAGAGGGTTTACAGAACTGAAAGGAGTGAGCAACAAAAGAGAAACGAGTTGATCGGATATATAGAGAGTGGAGTGAGGAGATGTATAATGAGTGTGAGGAAAGGAGCGCATAGATGAGAAGAAAGCTGAAGGCAATCAATCTTGTTGCGTGTTACTTTTGAGAGAAAAGGACACAAGAGAAGAAAGCAAGCTTATGGTGAAATCCTGCGTGCTAGGAACTATAGGTACGCAAGCAACTACGTATACCCGTGTTTGTTCATGGCTCTTATACGTGATCGTTCTCATATGTTCAACACCAATTATCGGAATTGACTCGTGTGACGAACCATGGCCCTGATTTCTAGGGTAATAGTTGAGGTCCCAGTCGAGATACCGGAGGGGCGGGGGGCGGCCGTGTGGGAATCACAAAGCTGAAGGGGGGGTAAAAAAGAAATTGGGTATAACGTGAAGTTACTGTGAGCGCTGACCAGTCGGGGGGGAGGTTGACACTGGAGTACCCGACAGTTAAGGCTACCCCTGAGTGTTTTAGGCGTTGTGTCTGGATGTTCTGGCGATAGAGAATAGACTCGGGTATAAAGTACACTGGCAGTCTGATATCAGCTATTCAGCTATTAAGCTCGGGTTATCTGGCAATAGCTTCACACATACCGTACATCAAGGTAGGGGGAGGAGTGCTGATGGGAGATGGTCAGTTACGCCCATATTGTGAGGGCAGCGCTCAATCATGCTTTGTTGTTCTTGTGTATCTACGGAGGGTAGGGTGAGTTGTTCAAGTTGGAAAGCGCGTAGGAAAGGTAAGCAGTGTGGTCATGAACTTCGTGGTCATTCTCTCCCTTCAAAACTAAGTATAATCACGGGAGTGTATATAGTACATGGTAAAGTATCCTGTTCCTTATATGGAATGCCACACATATCTCACCATGCCCACGCGTGTTCTCATTCCCCCGCACACTCCGTATTAACAAATCATAAATATTTCTGGAGAACTTTCAAGATAAATCGTTATATACCGGTATACAGACACATCACACTCCCTAGGTTTCCCTAATCAGTCACAGCATACCGGATATCCTCAACAGCCGGATCGGGCTGATTCGGGACTTAGCCCCTGGAGAGTCAGCATGGCAATAGCAAGCTACTAATTTGGTCCGATCCTACCAAGGGTTTGGCGAGGCGCTCTGAAGTAAGTCAGTATGATACCGGAGTCAATCGTTTCCAGAGCATGACCCTCCTAAATGTCCCGATTGTTACGGATCTCTAAGAGAATTGTTTTCGAGTTCGGGTCGCTCCTTAGAATGCCGGTATTGAATTAGGAATTGCTGTTGGAGATCGCGAGGTGCCGCTCGGCATGCTCTCGCGATGGTTTGTTTGTTCGCATGGTTTCTGGGGGCGCGTTTTTGGTTTCGGGAGTGCTATGGCTTCAGGCCCACTTTAGCATCCGCCCGCGCAGTTTGGCCTTTCGGGAAAGCACTTTGGCTGCGGGAATGCACGGGGAGTCTTGGAGCAGTGCATCCGCCGGAAGGATAGCGGAAAGGCTTGAAGGAAAGCGGGAGGGACATAAGAAGGGCCGGGGGCTATGGGTAGCCGAAGTTTGTCTTTCCTTTGTTAGCTTTTCTTGCTGGCTAGTGTGTGGGAGACGTAGCTGGAAGGATAGGAGGGCTTTCGTTGTTTTTTCGTTGATATATGCTCCTGGCTTTATCGTCAGTTCGTTAGTGAGTCGAGAGAACGCGCGATACTCGTAGAGAGAGGTCGACGAAGTGAAGAGTTTTCCAACCTCCCCCTCTTAGAGTTGTGCGACCCTTTCACGTGAGAGATCTTGGCGTTTCGTTTCACAGATAGTCGCTCGTTCATTTCGTTTCCTTGCGCGGTTGCCTCGTAAATTTACCGCTTCGCCGTTCGTTCGTTCGTTGCGTTATCGCGATAGCCTTCGCGGATCGCGACGTTTAAAAAATTACAATATATCTATCTTTTGTTGAAATGTGGAAGGCTGAAATATGGAGGGGGATGTATCCATGCTTCGTGGTGGCAAATGTTTGAGACCTGTTGTGGGTTCATCCTATCCTCTTGGACATGGTATGCATTCATAAAGTACGGGGACAAATCTTTTCGTCCGATCCTCTTTTTACACCAAAAATAGACATTTTCTAGTGGACAATTCTCAATGCTGCATATATGATAACACCTCAAATTGTTTCATAAGCTAGGGAATGACTATCTATTCCCACATCTACATGTACAAGTACAAGGGACCAAAACTGTCTTCATTGTTCATCATTGCATAGACCAATGTAAAAGTGACCCCAATTTTTGTATGGGGCTCCATACAAAAATGTACATGGCAACCAATACTAGATACTTAAACGACCTTTTCTCCATCACTTTATAATATTTAGGGGTTCCCTAATGCTTTTCATGTTATCTATGGGCTTGTTAATGCATGGACAAATTTCCACTGATTCTCATAAACATTGCGCAAGGAGAGAGGGTTGTGAAGATGGGGACTTTTGGTGTGAAAAGAGCATCGGACGAAAAGATTTGTCCTAGTACTGTATGTATGATATAAACGCGTCATAATAGCGAGTTTCCAGGAAGAGGAATCTGCAGCGCTAATTACGGCGAAATTAAGTAGTTAAGGGTGGCGACCTACCGTAGGCGATAATGATAGCGTACTCGTAGTGCTCGACCAGGGTATTCTCGTCTCTACCCTTTTTCCGTTACGTGGTATTGGATTATATGGTTCATGCCATCTAAAACGTGCACCAGACTAAAAAAAATGTGTTACATGTGGCTGTGCAGATTTGAATACCAAGTCCTACATTGTTAATAAGTCCGAGGTTCAGGGTTTAAATAATAATTGAATCATAATAGAAGAACAACAAGATTTTTATAAGTACACTAACAAAAAATATCTATCATTAAGAATCTTCTCTAACTGTGTTAATATTTGCAGAGGTTAATTACCTAACATAGATTGCTGACCATATTCTAAGTGACATGAGCTTTGTGGAATAATAGTCTCTTGAGACTCAGGATTAGAACTAATACCAGTTGTACTAGTCTTTTGTTTTTTGGAACCTTGAGGCCGACCACCTAGATGGCTGTCACGGTTACCCAACTATGGAGACGGAATATGTATAGGGGTTTTTGGTTGCATTTATTAGTTGGGGTTTTCTGGTTGCTATGTGAAGGATTTCCTTTGGTACTTGATTGGAACATGTTGCCGCATGATGGAACTTGGTGGAACATGGTGGAGACATCGTGGCTGCATGCGATGCCAAGGGGTTTCTTTTGTATTAGTGATCAGGGGAGGATTTTTATCTATATAAGGGGGTGTGTCCCCTTATATTTTATGTTCTTTATGCAATCTGGTAATCTCCTTTGGACATCTGTGCCTAGGAATTACACTCTCTTTTACTTCGCGTCCTCCTAAACCTCTGAACCCTGACCCTGAACCCCTGAGTCCCTGACCTTGTACAACTCGCTTTGGCTGTACCCCCGGACCTAGACCTCGCCTGCGGATTCCTGCCTACCCTAGTCGTGGTGTGCCTTGGGCTACCCAACCGTCAGACCCTGTCCGTTACACAAGATTGCGTCTACCAGGACCCAACTCACACCCAACCATGGCTGCTTCCTTCCTCTCGGAGGACATCAACGGCCAACTCCAGGCCCTTGGGGCTATTGGGAATGAAGGCATCCAAGGCCTGTCCCATGCCCAGATCCAAAACCAGTTCACCCTCGCCAGGGACCTGGCTCGCCAAATCATGAACGCCCTGGCTCCTTCTCCTCGACAAGCTACCCCTGTCCCTCCAGAATAGACCCCCCAGTACCAACACCTGCAACAACAGTACAACCTTCTGATCCAAGAACGCAACGATGCCCATACCAAGTACCAAGGCCTTGAGACCTGTCTCGGTATTGTTGAGGCCAACCTCACATAGGCTAACGCTACCATCACGTCCCTGAACACCGCCCTCGCCCTCATGCCTGCCCCTGGTGCCGCAGCTCCTGCTAGTGGCAACAAACAAGTCTCAATCCCCGACCCTGAACAATTTGATGGTACTACCGACAAGCTCCACCCCTTCCTTACCCAGCTATGGATGATACTCCAGAGTGATGCCCACCAGTTCACCAGCGAACAACACCGTCTTGGCTACGCCATCGGTCTCCTCTGAGGATGCGCCTTTGCCCAGATCCAACACCTGGTCCTGTCTGACCATATCAACCTTGAAAACATGGACGCCCTCTATGCTGAACTGGAATAGGCCTTCGGCGACCCTAATAGGGTCCAAACCATAGAGCGCACTCCGAGGAGCCTCCAGCAAAAGAACGGGGCCGTTTGTGGAATACCTCGCTGACTTCCAATGCCTGACTGTCGACACCCTCTGGAACGATGCCGCCAAGCATACCTCCCTCTACCAAGGCCACAGCACTGAACTGAAGGATGCCCTGGTACATGTTTTCCCCGTTCCCGAGTCCTTGAACGACTATCTCTCCCTCTTCAAGCAACTCGATAACAATGTGCGTGCCCGCGCCGCCGAAAAAAAAGGCTCCTCCTCAACCTCATAGAGAACCTCTACCCCAGCCACACCCTGTGCCCCCGCGGCTCCTCCTGCTTCCACCTCCTTAGCCCCCAGTACTACTCCCGGCCCCATGGACCTCTCCGCAGGTCGTCAAAAACTCACCAGCGCTGAAAGGCAAGATTGAATCAACCGAGGTCTCTGCCTCTACTGTGAAGGACATGGGCATATGGCTCGCACCTGTCCCAACAAGGGACCTCGCCCCATGCATGGAGCCAGTACCCACACTATTCCCACTTCTGAAGAACCCCTCCCTGCCCAAGAAGAGTCGAAAAACTAGTGTTCCCATATACAACCTCCGGCACTGACATGGGACATGTTAAGTCTTCTCCTTGTTTAGTTATTTCTAGTTTATCTTTGGACGAAATGGTAAATAGAATTGAGGATAACTACTTGGTAGTCGCCTGTGATATTATAGACAACCAACACGTAATCCGAGCACATGCCCTCATCGACTCTGGAGCAACTGGATATGCTTTCATAGATAAAGACTTTGCTAGCTGTCACCACCTTCCCTTATCCCAGCTCAAAGAATGTAACGGACACGGTCTGAGGGTCGGGTAGCCCAAGGCACACCACGATCAGGACAGGCAGGAATCTGGAGACGAGGTCTGGGTGCGGGGGCACAACTGAAGCGAGTTGTATGAGGTTCGGGG
>LN890951.1:573265-591720 GCA_900010015.1 Tuber aestivum
CGGGGGCACAACTGAAGCGAGTTGTATGAGGTTCGGGGTTCAGGGGCTCAGGGTCAGGGTTCAGGAGTTCAAGAGGACGCCAGACAGTAGAGAGTGTAATTCCTAGGTACAGGTGTCCGAAGGAGATTACCAGATTGCGTAAAGAAAGTAAAATATAAAGAGGCACACCCCTTTATATACTAAGAAAACCCTCCATGATCACTAATACAAAAGAAAGTTCTTGGCGTTGCGGGCAGCCGCGATTTCTCTATCTGGTTCCGCTATCTTCCGTTGCGCGGCAACACATCCCAATCGTTCATACAAAGGAAATCCAACCATACAACCAAGAAAACCACAAACAATATATGCAACGAAGAACCCATGCATATTCCGTCTCCATAGCCGGGTGGCCATGACAAAGAACCAGTACACCTCTCTGTTATTGATGGAAGACCCATCAGCTCAGGGGCAATTACCCATATCACTTGTTTTGACCTAAAGATAAATGACTACCTAGAATCTGTCCCGGCCTTTATTACCAAACTTGGTGGTTACCCCCTTACCCTTGGCATCCCCTGGTTAAAACAACACGATGTCACCATACACTTTGCCTCCAATACTGTGACCTTCGAATCTGACTATTGTCTCAAACACTGTACCGCAGACGTAACTGGTATCCAGGGAATCGAACATGAAATCCTCCACTTTCTCAAAGCCTATGCCCACCAACGCGCCCTCGACCACATAGTTTTGGAACAACAGGAAGTCAAGGAAATCATCGCCCCCGAGTATCATGACTTCCTACCGGTGTTCCTAAAAAAGGAACAGACCCAGCTACCTCCCAGTCGACCAGGAGTGGACCACAAGATATCCCTGAAACCTGGCTTCACTCCTCCCTTCGGTCCCCTCTACACCCTGTCCCTACCAGAGCTCACCATACTAAACGGATGGATTGACAAAAGCCTAGACAAAGGATTCATCAGCCTGTCCACCTCCTCAGCAGCATCTCCAGTACTGTTTATCAAGAAAAAGGATGGCACCTTGAGGCTCTGCGTGGACTAGCGAGGACTGAATGAAGGCACTATCAAAGATCATGGACCCCTCCCCCTGCTAACCAAGACCTTTATGAACATTGCTGAAGTCAAGATCTACTTCAAGATCGACATCTGCGGAGCCTACAACCAAGTCCTAATAGACAAAAAGGATCGATAGACGACAGCATTCCGCACCCGCTATGGACTCTTTGATTCTAACGTCATGCCCTTCAGCCTCACCAACGCTCCCGCCACCTTCCAGGCCTTCATCAACAAAGCTCTCCGCCAGGGATTGGACCGGTTCTGTACCACTTACCTCAATGACATCCTTGTGTACAGCAAGACAGAAGAGAAATATATTGAACATGTGTGCTGGGTACTCAAAGCATTGCAGGACGCCAACCTCGAAGCCAAACTACAGAAGTGCGAATTTCATGTCACTCATGTGGAATACCTGGGTTTCATTATCAGTCCCGAAGGCATTCGGATGGACAATGCCAAGATTGAAATGGTTACCACTTGGCCTGTACCAGACCGGGTACGTGAGGTCCGCGCCTTTCTTGGCTGTGGTAACTTTTACCGATGGTTCATCCGTACCTTCTCCCATCTGGCGCGCCTCCTTACTGCCCTTACTAAGAAAAACCAACCCTTCGTATGGACCCCCAAGTGCCAACGGGCTTTCGAAAGATTAAAGAAAGCTTTCACCTCGGCTCCAGTCCTAGCTTACTTTGACTTTCATAAAGAGGTAATCATCGAAACCGACGCCTCCGACTTCGTCTCTGCTGGCGTCATGTCCCAAAAGGACGACAGTGGACGTCTCCACCCTATTGCGTTCTACTCTCGCAAACACAGTCCTGTGGAATGCAACTATGACATCTAAGACAAGGAACTGATGGCCATCGTCAGGGCTTTCTAGGAATGGCGCTACTACCTCCTTGGAAGACAGGTAACCATCCTGACAGACCACCTCAACCTCAAGCACTTTACCACTAAGAGGTTATTAAATAATCGGCAAGCCTGGTGGTCTGAGTTCCTGTCCCAGTTCAACTACCAGATCGAGTACCAACCTGGGACTCGGAAGTTGAATGGCAAAGCCGACGCCTTAGCATGTATGAAGAGCGAGACCCTCGAAGAAGTGGAGGAACGAAGAAACCATCGAACCCAAGTGGTGTTGCAGTCTCAGTCTCTGAGTTTGTTGGTGAACATTACGCTCCCTACTGGAGCGTCCCCTATTGAAGAACGTTGGAAAGAGGTCTATAAAGCTGACAGGATTCCAATCCAGGTCCTCCGTGCCGTAGACTAGGGTGACAGACACTTCCGCCTCCTGTCACTCAATGAATGCAAACGTGATGGAGATCGGTTACTCTACCATGATCGGATCTACGTCCCCTAATACGACAAGCTATGCCTACAGCTGATACAGGATTCTCATGACCAACCTTTGGCGGGGCACCCGGGGCACACTAAGACCCATGAACTCATGTCCCAACGTTACGTGTGGCCGGGTATGAGGTAGGACATAGGCCGTTTTGTGGCTAACTGCTATATGTGCCAACGAAGTCGTACCTCCCAGCATGCCCCCTTTGGTATCCTACATCCCCTACCGATACCCGGCCGCCCCTGGGAACACATCTCCATGGATTTTGTTACTGGCCTGCCATGTAGTCAAGAGAATGACACTATCCTAGTGGTGGTAGACCAGATGTCCAAAATACGCCACCTCATCACCTGTCGCACAACCATCGATGCTCCCACACTGGCCGACCTACACCTCTGCCACATCTGGAAACATCATGGCCTCCCAAAGACAATCACCTCCGATCGAGGCACTCAGTTCACGGCGGACTTTTGGAGAACCGTGTGTGAAAGGCTACAGGTGGAAAGGAAGATGGCAACAGCCTTCCACCCCCAGACTGATGGTCAGACCGAACGCGCCAATGCTATCATGGAACAGTACTTATGAGCCTTTGTCAATTATCAGCAGGACGACTGGTCCCTCTGGCTCCCCATGGCTGAATTCATGACCAACAACCACGCTTCTGAGTTTACCGGAGTATCCCCTTTCTTCGCCAACTATGGCTATGACCCCTGTATGGACCTCTTAGACGCCCCCGACGAGGTCACCGATGAACCCAATGCGGGAACGTTCATGGATCGTATCAAAGATATCCACGACCACCTAAAGACTGAGATCGCCTTCGCCCAAGATCACCAACAAGAGTATGCGGACAAAGGGAGACTCCCGGCCCCTTACTTCCACATTGGAGACCGTGTTTGATTGAATGCGAAGAATCTCAGAACCAAACGGTCCTCTGTGAAGCTTGACGACAAATGTTTCGGCCCTTACCCTGTCCTCGCCCAGATCAGAACCCATGCCTATCATTTGGATCTTCCCCCTACTATGAAGGTCCATAATGTGTTCCACGTTTCACTCCTGGACCTCGCTCCCCACAATCCCCTCCCTGGACAGGAAATATCACCGCCCCCACCCATGGAGGTGGATGGCGAACAGGAATGGCAAGTGGAGGAGGTCCTGGATGCCAAGTTTGTCCGGAACCGCCTACGGTATCTCATCCATTGGAAAGGGTACACCGAAGCAACCTGGGAGCCCGCCGACTCTATCAATGGACTGCAGGCCCTGGATCGCTTCCATGAACGTTACTCCCATAAGCCAGGACCGTTACCTGAGTAACTCGCCTCAAGGGACTTCGGCGTCGGTGAGGGGAGCTAGTATTATAGTCACCCAACTATGGAGACTGAATATGTATAGGGGTTTTTGGTTGCATTTATTAGTTGGGGTTTTCTGGTTGCTATGTGAAGGATTTCCTTTGGTACTTGATTGGGACATGTTGCCGCGTGACGGAACTTGGCGGAACATGGTGGAGACATCGCAGCTGTGCACGATACCAAGGGGTTTCGTTTGTATTCGTGATCAGGGGAGGATTTTTATCTATATAAGGGGGTGTGCCCCCTTATATTTTATATTCTTTACACAATCTGATAATCTCCTTCAGACATCTGTGCCTAGGAATTACACTCTCTTTTACTTCGCGTCCTCCTGAACCTCTGAACCCTGACCCTGAACCCCTGAGTCCCTGACTTTATACAACTTGCTTCGGCTATACCCCCGTACCTAGACCTCGCCTGCGGATTCCTGCCTACCCTGATCGTGGTATGCCTTGGGCTACCCGACCCTCAGACCCTGTCCGTTACAATGGCCTACTATCTGACTTAGAATTTTGCGCTTTTTAGAGGTAGGCATTCAATGTATTATTTTGAATAGTGATAGATAAATCAAATATGATCAAAGAAGAAAAAAGGCTTTTAGAAGCATTTAGCACAATTCTTCATAAACTATTACTCTATTAAGATCAAAATATATCATAATATCATAGTAAATTTATATTAGGATTATAGAAGTCATATATGCTAGTAAGTTTTAGGTCTCATAGATTTCATTTTGTATCATAGATTATAAGTTACCCTTCTTTCATGTAAATAAAAACAAACTTGCTAAGCCACAAATAAACAATTACTAAGCTTCTATGCTGTGGCTGGCGTAACACATTTTTCATCTTTTCACCAAAAGCTGAATGTTTTAAAATAGATAGGCAACACAACTATTAATATTTTAAGGAAATAAAAACCTCAGAGTCATTCTCCTTCATTTTCTCTTTAATCTTGAGGTTTTTTTTCCCTTAAAACATTGCTAGTTGTCTTGCCTATCTATTTTGAAAACCTGGAAAAATCTGGTGCACGTTTTGGATGGCATGAACCATACTAAGGAAATATCTACCGTACTGTATGAGTTACATACCGGTACGTCATACCGCTATGTTCGTGTCACATGACCGACACAATATATGACTCATAGGATAGGAAATCGTATTTTCGGACAACTCTTGGAGGGGAACGATGGTCAATCCGGACACGACAGATAAGGGCAACCGTACTGTACATCATTTTCATGGGCTGCTAGCTACGGTAACGGGAAAGTTGTGAAGATGCTATCGGAGCAGAGCAAGGTCAATCCAATACGGCGGATGAGAGTGGCCGAACACCATTGTCATGGGCTACTCTGTATGGGCGGGAGGAAGTCGTGAAGCTGCTGTTGGAGCGGAGCGACATCAATCCTGACACGCCGGATAACGGTGGCCGTTTACCACTAATGTGGGCCGCCGCCCGGCCCCACCAAAGAATTGCGGAGATGCTCTTAGCAAGGGCTGATGTGGATCCCAACGCGACAGATGTGAGTGGCGAAACACCCCTTTATGGGCTATTGACGTTGGGTGTGAGGGAATTGCGAGGATGCTGTTAGAGAGGACCGATGTTAATGCCGATATCCCCGATGACCGTGGAAAAACACCGCTGTCATGGGCTGTTAGAGCTGGTTTGGAGGGAGTTATAGAGATGCTGTTTGAGCGCCATCATGTCGATGCTGATGCGGTAGATTGGGATGGCCGATCTCCACTTTCATATGCTGTCGAGTCTGGGAATGGAGAAATTGTGAGGAGGTTATTAGAACGGGATGATGTCGATGCCGATAGGGTAGGCGAGGATGGCCTATCTCTACTTTTATTTGCTGCCGAGTCTGGGTATCGAGAAAGTGTGGAGAGGCTATTGGATCGGGATGATGTTGATCCAAACAGGGCAGATGCGAGTGGCCGAACACCACTTTCACGGGCTGCCGAGAATTGGCATGTGGAAGTTATGGAGATCCTCCTGGAGCAGAGCGATGTCAATCCCAACACGGCGGATGAGAAGGGTCGGACACTGCTTTCACTTGATACCTTGGGTCCGGTAGAATTTGGGCTTAATGGGGATCACGATAGCGAAGGTAGTACTTATGGTGAACGGTACAAACGGTATACCGATAATGAGTGCGAGAGAATTGCAGAGATGCTTTTAAGCCGGGACGATATCAATCCCGATATAGCAGATAAAAGGGGTCGCACACCATTTTCATGGGCTGCGAGCCACGGGCACGAGGAAATGGTGAAGATGCTACTGGGGCGGAACGATCTCGATCCCGACATGGCAGATGAGAGCGGCCGAACACCGCTGTCATGGGCGTCCATTTACGGGCATGAGGAAATTGTGAGAATTCTATTGGAGCATACCAAGGTCAACCCTATCACGCGAGACAAGAGTGGCCGTACACCATTATCATGGGCTGCGGAGTGCCTGGAGGAAGGAGTTGTGAGGATGCTATTGGAGCGGAGTGATGTCAATCCCAACGCGGCAACTGAGTGTGGCCGGGATCCGTTGTTGCTGGCTGCCATGAATTCCCACTTGGAAATTGTTAAACTGCTTTTGGAGCGGGACGATGTCGATCCGAGGGCAGTAGATAAGGATGGCACAACAGCGCTTTCATACGCCTGGAAGTTTGGGGATGAGGAAATTGCGGGCATGCTATTGGAACGGAGCAGGGCCTGCCCAGACACTGTTGGTGAAGAATGTGGAGCACAATTTCTACGGGCAATTTAGAACAGGCATAAGGGAACTGTAGACAGGTTATCGGAACCGTGCGAGTCTGGTCGCGGCGTTGCACATGGGATTAGCGGAACACCCTTTCCATGGGTCCCCGGGGGTGGGCACGAGGGAATTCAGCAGATGCTATTGGACTGGAACGATGTTGATACCTCCAGTGAGAGCGGCCGAGCGCCTTATCCACATGGTGGCGGGGGTGGTTCCGTGATAGTTGGACAGTTGATAGATGCCGGACATGAGCTCATCCCCGGACCAGTGCTTAGAGAGCAAACATCTGAGCCCTTCACAACTGAGCCTCCCGAGTCATGCGAGTCCACCGCTAAGAGGGTCCGCCAGTTTTGACGTCTCCGGCCACAACTTGCTCCCATTCACTCACTCACTCGATGCACTCTCTGTTGCTGATTGGGGGTTTCCCACTCACACTTTCCCAAACCTGTACCCTGCACTTATCTCCTTGCTCCCATATTCGTCTTCCAATGGATCTCCTATTTCTGCTTTAAGGTTAGCTGTTGTATGTGTGTGTAGTTCATGGTGCTACAACTGGGGAAGAATGTATGTGAAAGTGGGTAAAGGATCCCCTTATTATTTCAGTGGCTTGATCCGCTATTTCCTGTCTTCTTCTCATGTCGGGTTATTCCCCCCTTGCTTCTGTCCCAATATCCTTATCTTTTCTGCGTTTGGTAGGGGCTTCTTTGTTTTTTGTTTTGCAAAATTAGTTCTAGCTGTTTCGCGTAGTGAACGGCACCACATAAATTTCAATACAATCACATTCCGCTACCAAATTTACCGGTTTGTTTCGCGAAAGGTGGGGGGGACTAAAGCGGGGAACTGCCGAAGTTAAGAGAAGGCGCTTGAATGTCAGTTATTATAGGAAGAGTTTCTTTCTGTTTCGGGGGTGATGTAGGTAGTCCCGTTTATTCCCTGGTTATGGCGATTAAAGGAGATGGCCCACCAGCCATGTTGTCCCTTTGTCACTATAGAAATGTGTGAAGCAACAGAGGTAGTATCCGCGGTGGCCTGTTGGGGGGATCGGGATGTTTTTCCGGTGCCATATACCGGCATATCTTTGTTTCTACCTTTGGCATTCCGCTACCGAGGAGTGCGAATGAGTCTGATGCCATATGATGCCTTCGCTACCAGGTTTCCTAGTCCCAAGTGAATCCTTTACGCTATCACTATCCTGGTTGCTATATACGCCGCTATGAGCACACTCATGAAACCTCCCCCCAAACTCGAGGAACTTCACCTGGGGGCGGGAGGCCCGGCCGATCCATAAGCCACTTTTTTTCCGCCCTGTTGTCAGATGCCTCTTTTAGGCGTCAATCCCTGATGGCGGGGAAATCTGGAAGAACATCTCCGGCTATCTCAATTCCCTCCGATGGGAGAAGTATTACCCCGGGTACCGATAAACGGGCCCCGGCCATGAGATCTTGGGGATCGCGGCACCATAATGTGAAATGGGGAATTCCTCCTCAGTATCGCTCTAGCCAATAGTACCCTACGGTAAACTTATGTCCTCAAATTTCCATTCCTGGCTAGCGGATCCCCCGTCCCATTATGCGATAGGCAAGATTAAAAGTTTTAGGTATCGAGTGTGTGGTCATGGCCGTCGGACGAATCCACACTCAGCGGGGCTGACTTATCAAGGACTGACAGCCAACTAACTAACCGGGCCCTGTAGTTTAAAACTGTTGAAGTGATGAGTGATAGTGTGTCGTGGTTGGTCATGGAAGGAATGGAAAGTGGAAGGATAAGGTTGTTTGCGGGAGTGGCAGGAGTGTTTTTTCGGGATTTAGCAGTATGATAGATTTGTTTGAAGGCTGGAAGCAGATTTTACAGATATGTCTTTCCTTTGTTATTACGGATGTGAACAGAGGAGTTTGGACATGAAGGGAATGTTAGATATGGGTGTAGTGGTTTATGGAGAGGTTAGATTGCTTTGATGATGTTTTCCTTATACACCTGTCATTACCTATCAGTGAAGGAGAGAGAGGCGAAGAATACACCTTTCTTAGTGATCCCACCACAGATATTCTCTTTGCTGTTCCGTTCTATTAGCACTGCGCATTCTGATAGCAATCACCATCACAACAAAAACAACGGAGGTTGATCGCTTGGGCGAGTTGAACAGACCCGCGGGAGCATCGCTCCAAGAGGTATCCACCCGGCGATGCGGCCCTACTCCCCTCTCTTCCGCACTCTGAGCCTCGTTAATCCCAACTATAGTCCGAGTGCAGCAATACTCAAATACAGAGTTAACCGGATTCAAGTATCCGCTGACCGAGATTCGGTGAGTTCTCTTGCTGATCGGAGCAGTGCGTCGACTGAGCTATAATGCATTGGCGGCTGGGTCTTTGAACCTGAATCTTGTAAAAGCTATCTGGGCGGAGGGTCGGCGGGTGGGGAGACGCAATACGAGCGGAGCGAAAACGGATGAAGACAGGAGGAGCCCTGCCCCTTGCGTGGTTTTTCTGATGTATCGCTCTTCCGCCCTACTGAGCTTTGGGGTATAAGGATTCGTAATCCCTCCGGGGGTGCGGTCCTGGGATGGTACGATCATGGGTCAATGGTGGACGGGCGGTGGACCTTGGATGGTGGCTATATCCTCGGCTTATCCGTGCGTTACTCTGGGTGTCCTTGAGGAAATAGAGTTTCCATTGGTGAGCAAAGAGTTGTGCGCGGGGTGGGAGTAGCGGGGATGAATAACATTTAATTGACAGTCGTTTATACACCGAGATTGACTCGAGTGACAAACCGTGACCCCGGGTTGCCCGGGCATCAGCCGAGGTGCCATCCGAGATAACCGAGGACGTGGGAGGCAACTGTGTGGGAATTGCAAGGCTGCAAAGGCCCTCCAAAATGTTCCGAATGTTGCGGATCTCTGAGAGAATCGTTTTCGAGTCTGGGTCGCCTCTTAGAATGCGGGTATTAAATTAGGAATTACTAATATCTATTGTTGAAGTGTGGAAGGCTAAGATATGGAGGGGGGGTGTCTCCGAGCTTCGTGACGAGAAAAGTTTGACAACTGTTGCGGGTCTATCCTGTATCCTCTCGGACTTAGGGTGCGGGTGGGGAGGTGGCCCGGGCCGTTACCAGTCCTCTTCACTACCTTTTCAAAAGGGATGTCATAAATGCAAACCCAGCAAAATATTGTCGTTTACCAAGGGTCAGTATTCTAGAGACTACTCTGGGGAAGGTGACTTGAGATAAACATCAGGCAAGGATAGATAGGGAGCACAACAGGTGCTTTTTCCAACTTCTTTTGAAAATCGTTTTTCGCCTATGTCGGGGATGGTGACTGTTTGGAGTGGATAGGGTTGGTTTCGATCCGTCTTCCCGGAACGAAGTTCTTTGCCTCAGTGGGCATCGCCGGAGCCCGGCGGTGCCACGGTCCGCCAATCTGTGGAGGCGAGGGGTATGGCCCCGGGATTTTCTTTTTTTGAATAGGCTCTAGTCCCGGGGAATTGTATTCTGGTCCTTTCCTCTCTTTGCCCCCATAACGCTACGTATTAGTAACCCGGACGCCGTAATTTTTGTGTCATCGATTCTGTTCCCTCCCCGAAAACTCTCACCACCTAGTGAACGATTTGAGGTGATGGATTCTCGAAAGTGTTCCTTGGTGTTTGTGGGAAAAAAGTAAATCTTTTTCATTCAAATAGCTGGGTTTCCTCGGTGATGGTGTGGTGTGGGTGTGGGGTTAGTTACCCTCCGAGCTCTCCTTATGGCTTTACACTTGGTACCTACTGTTCTAGGTTGTTTGTCAGGTTAGATACAGTCGGGAGAGGGATCAGTCCGGCCCGCGCTATTTACTTCACCAGTTCTCTTATTGCTGAATTCGATTCAATTCTATATACTGTACCTCCGCTCTGGGATGATAAGTGGAACAACCAACGGAGAGCGTGGAGGCGTTTAGCTCTCTTAATCTCCTGCCGGAGGAAAAGGTTTATTGGGCGGTAGGTAGACTTCGATACCGGAGGCTATCGATCTCAAGAGACATCATTGGGGTCCATCTCTAGCTCCTTTTAAGTCAATTTCTTATTTAATGTCACAAGAAGGTCGGGGGTTTAGCTTCCGGATTTTCCCACTAGCGGCGGTAGACGGAGAGAAAAGACCCAGCAGGCCATGATTGGCCCTCACAGTGCCTGGCATGTTTGGTGGAAGTTGGGGCTAAGGTTTACAAATGTTGATAGTATGGCAAAAGGACATTGTACAAGACAGGTGATCTACAGTAGCTGTATCAGTAAATAGTTCTGAGATGTTGCGAGTGGGACGGGTAGATATTTATCTATAGTATGTCTTAATTTGTATTGACGCATCACAATAGTGAATTTCCAGCAAGGGGAATCTAACACGGTAATTTGGGAGAAATATTAGAAGTAACGGTTGAGGGCGCAACTCAAGCCGTATTTAGACAAGTATTGCGCTCGACTATTCGTCACCTGGAAGAAATAACTTGCTCTGTTCCGCTTAGATTAACCTAGCGACCAGCCCCCCGAGCCCCCCTAGATACACCTACTAGTAATATCGGTGGTACTAGGGGCCACATAAACAAAATTGGTGTTATCTCATGGGGTATCACACCGACGGGTGTTGCGGTTTGGCTGGCATCGCACCCTCTCTTCTCTCTTGCCTTCTCGACCTCGGGGGTCATTCAGGAGTTCTTCGGCTTGTACCTATGTTGATAGAGGTATTGGGTCTAGTCCCGTTTCGGTAGTAGGCAAACTGACGAAAAGGTCCCTTCATGAGTCGTGCTGGACGGGCGGGATATAGGAGATACCGGAGAACCACGAACAAGAAAGAGTGGGGTCTAGTAGTTGGGAATTAAGTAAATTAAAAAAAACATCCACATGTATAGTACCTGTATTGCCTTCTACTATGTTTTTTCCCCCAGCTCCTTTTCATGTTCCAATGTTTGATCTTCTTGCACGAGCTTCTTCTCCCTCTGCTTGCTTCCCCACCTAAGCGGAAATTATTCACCTCCTTATACCTCTTTATAATAGTTTCAAGCATTCGCACCAATTTTGCAAACTTGTCAATGATTTAAGAGTGGAAAGTGGTCCATGATTGAGTGCCGACAACTCCGGCTACTCTGCCCCTAAGGCTAGAGTGGCAGAGGACCGGCTAAGCCTCAGGGCTGGAAGGGCCACGGTGGAGTTCCTGCTACTTTCTATGGCCTATTGGAGTCTGGTCCAGCCCAGAACTCGCGGAAGACCATACCGGTACAGTCTCCACCGGGGGGTGAGTGACGATTAGGGATCCTTAACTAGTCAATTTTTTGCTACTATACTTTGACGAATCTACTTTTGCCCATAAAAACCCCGGTTCGCCACCCCCCCAGCTTCGTTGTGCCCTAGTGAAGACTGTACTGTTTACCTACAGAACAAACGGTCGGCCTGTCTCTGGAGTGTCACATACCGGTAGTCTGTCAGGTGCTGCCGCTACGAGATCTGGAAACGATCATCCCTTAACTGGAAATAAAGTTCCTATAGGCAACGAGAAAAGTGTGCCCCCCAGTATTTCCCATAGGTGAAAAAGTTCTCATTTTGTATTAGCTGCTAGAAGCAACCACGAAAAATCCCGTCCTCCAAAACCCGATGATAAGCTGTGGTAGACATCCAGAGGGACCTTCGCGTTATGAACTTTTGAATTTTCTATTGACAGTCTCGATACCAATGCAGACATGAACCTGTGCCAGTCTGTTGCGATGCGAAATCCCAAAGAAATTGGTGCCTTGGTGTGGATTTTGATCTTCCGTTTGGGGCTCAGAATTTCACTTTCTATGGAACAGCTCCTATAGCATGATTCCTAACTATGTGAATCTTGGGTTAAACTGTCTGTCAAGGGAGTTGCTGCGGCTTTCTTGTTGTTTGTTGATGGATAGGCACGTGATGATCGTTATTACTCATGAATCAAGTACTGTACCGGCATGCCTAGAAACGAATTCCTCTACGAGTAGTGGTGTGGAGGGGTTGCTGAGAGTGAGATTTTTGCTGGGAAGGGAAGGTGCGGTGACCTGGTTGTTTGTGCACCGGTGACGCTAGCGCGGAGCATTGACTCTCCCATGTGTCAAAGCTGTAGGACAAGTTAACCGGCCTCTGGCGTTTAGCCTTACGAGGCCAATGGCCATTTCTGTCACTATCGCACTATCGTCTGCAGTAACAATGCAGGGCCTGAATGAAATAATGGCCCACCAATGGTTTATTGGGATTATTGCTCGATCGTAGCGGCGACATTTGACCGCTGTGCACATCCGTGTATCCGCCCCCGAGAAGCACGGAGATGGACCTACCACGGGTACCGGTAGTGCACCTTCATAGTTTTTCAGTGCGTTGGCCTTAACCTATTTTGATAAGAGAAGGCCTAGCTTGGCTACATTTTGAAGTTCCCCACCGCAATCTCTGGTACTAACGTGGCCAAAAGCTATTTGATAATCAGTGGGGACCTGGGAGCATATTTGACAGGATTTTGGACTCCTCGTATAATATTGATTTTTTTCTTTTACAGCTTGAGAATGTTTTGAACCGAAACCGCGACGTGGTACGGTTGGGTTGTTAGGTTTACTCTAGTACCGGCAGACTGTCTAAACGGGTTTAGGAATTACCCAGGGCTATGGCTGGTACTGTTGGGGGGAAAGGTTTCTTTACCATCCCCTGCTTTTTAGGGATATTTTTGTTTCTTTCATTTCATTTGCACGGGGGCTGATTTTTTTCTCTTTCTTCGCTTTGTGGAGATGTTTGCTTGATTGCGTGGGAAGCCATGGAGGCTATTCAAGGCTTGGATCATACTCTTGTTTTCTGAAAGGTGGAAGGGGACGGGGGTTTTTTTTTAGGAGGGTTCTTAGTGGTCTCTTTGGGATTTCATCTGTTGGTTTGACTATTTACTACTGGAGGATTGGAGATTGTGCGGGTTGTGGTTGGCCACCAGAGCAGCGTTGTTTGGCAGCTGTGTCTATTTACTTTCTTGTTCCTATGCCTGCAGTGTTAAGAAAGTGACCTACGGTACTTGTACAGTGTTGGGGGCGGCCTACGTTCCTTGTTTTTTAGTGTATTGCTCTTAAAGTATTTAATACGAAATGGGGCCGTTTCAACTCCACCCCCCACAACACCGCGTGGTTAGGTGGCCAAAGGTTCTTGAACTTCTCCAATGATATCAATTTTCCATACGGTTTCCGGACGGTTTGAACCGAAAGGGTGGGGGGTTAAATCTACATGCTATTTTAGTCCCCGTTTTTGGTACCAACCCAGCACAGTAAACTGTGCTCGAGGATGCGAGACCATGATATACCGGTACATTAGCCCCCATCGCTTTTTTTTCCGTGAGCACGATTCTTTTCATTTGGGTTCATTCGAATCCCTGCAATGCAGGAACACTTTCGGGCACTGTACTCGAGTACTGTACTTGTACCGTATTGCACTTGACGGTCTGCCGAAGTGGGCATGCGAGAGCTGTGGCTGACGGGTCACTGCCACTTCAGCCGCGGCTCTCGTAATTTTTCCCATCAGGATTTCAATAGTGCCTCGTTGGGGGGTCATAGGAACCCATCGGCGTTAAGCGAGTGGATAAAAATGCCGGTGTGTGATGGGGGCACACAGTTTTACTCGTCGACCCGATTCTCTTATCTTCTGCTACGAGAAGATTGCTAACTGCCCTGGTGCTGTGATCTATCCCCTCTCCGCGCCCACTCGAATGGGCCAACCTTGGGCCAGTATGGACTACAATGGGAATACCGGTTCCTTCACTAATAATTCACACAATTCGAACAGCTTCAACACTTTGAGTATACTCCACGCGACCATACCAGACGACAGGGCTCAGGTTCTACAGTGGTTGTCATCGCTCAGGCCTCGGGAGAGACATCAACATTTGAGGGAGAGCAGGCTCGGGGGAGTGGGACGATGGATTTTCCGGAACGATACGTTTCGGAGATGGAACTCAAGAGGAGACAGATCCTCTCACTCTGTACTATTTTGTTACGGTGATCCCGGTGTGGGGAAGACCTATCTTAGGTAACAAAAGCGATCGCATGAGAAAGCCACAGCGTTAACTGCCTTACGATTTTAGCTCTCAGGTCATCGATCATTTTGCCGGAAACGAACAAAACACCGTAGTCGCTGGTCTGTATTGTGACTACCTCGACAGAAAGGAACAGACTACGTCGAACATGCTAGGAGCCATGCTCGGACAGTTAGTAGGGGGAGGAAACATCCCGGAGGACGTACGTAAAGCGTTCGAAGACGCGAAGAGGAATTTTGGCGGGGTGGGCTCTCGAGTTCCGGAACTTCTCAAAATGCTGAAGACGGCCATTGCCCAGCGCCGAAGAGTAATTATATGTATTGATGGCCTGGATGAATCTCTCGCGGCGCATCGGACCGGCCTCCTTAGCTCTCTGAAAAACGTCGTCCGGGAGTTGCCAAATGTCCGGTTGTTCCTGACCGGAAGGCCTTTCATCCGCAGTGAGGTGGAGAATTATTTCCACAGTATGGCTACTATTTTAGTTCGTCCGACAAAGGAGGATACCAAGGCATTTTTGAGCATGAAACTAGTCGGAGACACAGAACCCGACGCCATGGACGAGCGTCTCAGAGCGGATATAATGGAAACCATCCCGAAAAGGATGTCCGAGATGTATGTTTAAATGCTTGGTATTCCATTATTGACTACAGGCTGGCTCATGCGGAATTATGTATAGGTTTCTTCTTGTATCTCTTAGCATCGATGCGATTCTCGGGGAGACAACGATTCACCGCAGAGAGGAAAAGCTTAAACAAGTATCAAAGGGTCAAGGCATAGGGGACATATACACCGCAACGTTGACAAGAATCAGGGCACAGGGGGCGGATAGATCGCGGCTGGGAATGGAGGCCATAATGTGGGTAGCACATTCTGAGCGGCCATTGGGACCGGCGGAGTTATGCCATGCATTGGGGGTAGAAAGAGGGTCGAAAGATCTCAACAGCCGTAATGTCCCTTCCATACGAACCATATTAAACTGCGGACTAGGACTGGTCAAGAACCATACCTGTCCAGGGTAAGCGAGGAATCAGAACTATACGCTAACGAAACTATCGAATCGGTTATGCCCCCGGTAATGGACGAATACCGAAGACAGTTATACCAACCTATTACGGATGACACTAGTCACGGGCGACTAACAGCAAGAAGTACCGAGATGGAAGAAGAACAACCGACTTTCTTGGTATGCAAAAAGATGGAAAATAACCTAAGACAACAAATGATCAAAGGCTACCGAAGCGATCCGTTGTATGACAAACTACTGAGCGGCGGCTCAACGGACCTCAACCTCTATGAAGTCGATGATGGACTAGTGTACTCGCCAACCCGATATGGGGCTTGGTGCCTGTACATCCCTCACGGCTATGCTGGCAATAAAGAAACTTTACGGGAATACATCATGAGAGAGATCCATAGCAACGGACACCATAGCGCGAAAAGAAACCTCCACTATGCCACCGGCTATTTCTTTTGGCCACAAATGGGCAATGACTTCTGACAGTATGTCGCACAATGCGACACTTGCCAAATCAATAAACCACGCACACAACTGCCTGAAGGCACTGCGAAATCACTGCCAATACTATCAGAAGTTTTCGAATCACTTGCCATCGACTTTGCTGGACCCTTCAACAAATCAGAAGGATATGACACGATTATGGTAGTGATAGATAGACTCAGTGCTTGGACATGGTTCATACCCACCAAGGCGACCAATACGGCGGAGCAAACCATTGCGGAATTAACCGAGCATGTATGCACCCCACATGGGTACCCATGCTCTATAGTGACAGATGCAGACCCATGGTTCACTTCTAAATTTTGGCAACAATGGTGCAAGTCACTAGGTATCGAACACCTCTGTGCTCAGCCAGGACACCATGAGACCAACGGACAGGTAGAGCGACGAATCAGAGAATTGAAAACGGCAATGCGAAATATCTCGAACAAAAGACAGAACAATTGGAAACCAACGCTGGCCGAAGCAGCGGCACATATAAATGGATCATACACGGAAACCTACGGCTCCTCACCCTATGCCATAGTATACGGAAAAGAATACCCAATGATGAAAACACTCCGATTTGGAAAATCATCGGTACCAGCTACTGACGAATTCCTAAACAGACACCAGGAAATGAGAAACCTAGTATTCCAAAACCTCCAATTAGCACGATTCCGAACAACTCGGAAAGCAGCTAAACGACGCAGGGTACACAAACGGATTCCAAACGGGGAACAAATACTAGTTTATGGAAGCAAATTTGCGACCCAATCAGGAAGGAGCAAGAAACTAGAACCCATGTGGAGAGGTCCCTTTACGGTAATCGGATTCGATGAGTACACAGAAAACTACACGGTAAAGATGGACGCGAAGATGTACCGGCGCCCGGAAGGCACCTTCCATGCAAGCTCAGTAAAGCGGTACCTAGCAAATGACGACACCAAGTTCCCAGGACGCACCCACACTAAACCAGCACCAATACTGGTAAACGAACACCCTGAATGGGAAGTGGAAGAAGTACTGGACCATCGGCAACGATATAATAAAGACGAATTCTTCATTAAGTGGAAAGAATACCCACCAAGTGAAAATAGTTGGGAACCAATGGAAGGACTCGGAAACGCCACAGAATTAATCCACGAGTGGTGGAGCAACAATAAAGAAGGAGACCCACCAACAATACTCCAGGTAACCATGTGTTGGGCACCAACGATACCAGAGACAAACAGATGGGAATATACGCCATGGACACGGAAGGGATTCTGGGCACCATACAGCGACGAGGAATTCTCTCCTGGAAATGCAACAGAGGAAGACTCAGAATCACCCACAGCTTCAGAAATCAAAGCGAGACCCACACACATCCTACACGAAACCCACGCACCCAGACCTTCAGAAACCTAGAAAAAAAAACACACACACACGCACTAGGCACAGGAACCACGCACCTACGCACCCGCCCAGAAGCACATAAAAGGTGCACTTCGCACCAGTATACCAGGCAGACACCAGCCCTCCCACCGCACCGCAATCCAATCACCCCCCCCTACAGACATACCCTACTATACCTCACCCTACCATACCTACCCCACTATGCATCACTCGGACTTCACGAGACTCAGCAAGAAAGACTCCTACCTATGGCGACTAAACTTTAAACGCATGGGCGACATACCCTCACTCCAAAGACGGCAAGCAATCTACATATTCTGTTACCTGGGATGCAACCAAATGGATTGCAAACTCACAGGCGCGGTATGGAACCCGTTCAAAAAAGCCTATCGACGAAAATGCGCCCCGGCGTTTTTTACCAGCTATACCTGCAGGACCTGCGCCGGGCCGGACTGGGATGACGCGTGTATTGTGGGCCCGGCATGTTTTTACAACTGCCAGTGCCATTCGGCCTTCCAAGATAATGATGAGCTTAGCGAGGCTCGGGGGACGTTTCTTTCTCTATTTGGTTAGTTTTGTTATTGTTTGGAGAAATTGTTTTATTTTGGGAAATGTAACCGGAGCTGGTACTCGGTTAGTTTGTTTTATGTTTTGTTTTAAGTATTGGTTGATACTTAGTTTGTTTTATGTTTTGTTTTAAGTATCGGTTGATACTTAGTTTGTTTTATGTTTGGTTTTAAGTATCGGTTGATACTTGGTTATTTTTATGCTTTGATTGAGTAAGAACATGAGTGAGAATTCATGATCGTACTCAAACACATGTACTTAAAAAGACCGCCATCTTCCACTCTGGAAACGGCAGACTTCGACAGACAGTATTTTAATATACTCGGTTGAACGGTTATCTTTATTCTCCTATTACACCACCGAAGCCTCCCTTAGCGAGCCTAGAAGTTGATAGTCTCCGGTAGGCGTCACTTCTCTCCCATTGTACCCACAGCGTGATTAACGCCCCGGCGTGAACACGTTACATGTAAGCCATG
>LN890951.1:592724-604640 GCA_900010015.1 Tuber aestivum
AAGTATCGGTTGATACTTAGTTTGTTTTATGTTTGGTTTTAAGTATCGGTTGATACTTGGTTATTTTTATGCTTTGATTGAGTAAGAACATGAGTGAGAATTCATGATCGTACTCAAACACATGTACTTAAAAAGACCGCCATCTTCCACTCTGGAAACGGCAGACTTCGACAGACAGTATTTTAATATACTCGCTTGAACGGTTATCTTTATTCTCCTATTACACCACCGAAGCCTCCCTTAGCGAGCCTAGAAGTTGATAGTCTCCGGTAGGCGTCACTTCTCTCCTATTGTACCCACAGCGTGATTAACGCCCCGGCGTGAACACGTTACATGTAAGCCATGAGAAAAGCTGTTCGGCAAGTCTTTTTAGTTGGACTATCACTTACTTGGAATCCTCCACCGGCGGGGCAAAAGACGGCTTTTGGTCGGGTTTCAGGGCGTGGCTGATCACAAATGTTAGCTAGAGGCTCCCTATAGTATAGTCCATTAGGTCAAGTTTTGAGGAGTTCTTACGCTCGTTTCTCTGCTCCAATTTGGGCTGCTGCACGTGGCTGATTCTACCTGCGTTTCTCACTGCTCCCAGTGCCGGCGTCGCCCTCAGTCATTGGGCGTCTAAGACAAATGGATAGGTTAGTATCGCTAACTCTTTGAGAAAGCGTTTTGACGAACAAAACTTACTTCGATTTTTGGCCCGGGGTCTGCGTGGTCTTTGCAGGCATTTTCAAAAACTCGGACGGAGTGTGCGGCACGTGCGCCTATGGAGCGCCACCGGAGCGACCCTAAGCAGAGCGTAAGGGAATAAGGGGGGGGAAACACAATGTTTGTGATGCGGAATCGGCGCCAGCAGAGCGCCCCCAGGCGGGGTCCCCAGCAAAGCCGAAAAAGAAAGTCAAGAACACACACCAAGTCCGTGATGCTAATCGCAGGGTGTCTGAGAAGGCCAAACCTGAGGCGTACGGGGCGATTCCTTGATGCGGGGCGCCAGCAGAGCATAGAGGATTAAAGTCAAGAAAAAAGACCGAGTCTGTGATGCGGATCCGGGGAGTGTGTCTGGGAAGGCCAAGGTCGAAGAGAACGTGAGGGTGGGACTCGGAGTGGTGAAGAACGAGAGTTGGATGTGGAGGGAGGAAGCACGAGGGGCGAAGGCACACTGGCACGTCCTATCCCCTGTGGCGCTAGCGTGACGCCATGTGTGTTTGGTACACAAAATTCGCCGATCTACCGGCAGTTAGATGACTACCACCAGAGCCTCATCTTATTTTGGAACCCAAACTACCCATCTTCACCCCCTTCATCAAGACTGTAACGTGTTCACGCCGGGGCGTTAATCACGCTGTCGGTACAATAGGAGCGAAGTGACGCCTACCGGAGACTATCAACTTCTAGGCTCGCTAAGGGAGGCTTCGGTGGTGTAATAGGAGAATAAAGATAACCGTTCAAGCGAGTATATTAAAATACTGTCTGTCGAAGTCTGCCGTTTCCAGAGTGGAAGATGGCGGTCTTTTTAAGTACATGTGTTTGAGTACGATCATGAATTCTCACTCATGTTCTTACTCAATCAAAGCATAAAAATAACCAAGTATCAACCGATACTTAAAACAAAACATAAAACAAACTAAGTATCAACCGATACTTAAAACAAAACATAAAACAAACTAACATCCTAACCGAGTACCAGCTCCGGTTACAAATATGGTTTCAATAGGACCTTTCCGTCCTGTATTTCTACCATGAATCAGATAACTGCCTCGACGTCTTGAGCGTCAAGGTTTGAAATTTGAATTTGTTCAAGTTGCCTAAGCGTCAGGGACTCTGATATATAAAGTAATCATTGCATATGGGAAGGGAAGTCTCTGGCGTACTAACTAAAGTATCCACAACGCACAGTATTCGCGAGATCAACAACACGCAAATATCAAGTCCCTGAACGATCTAGACCCTGAATCTGACGAAATGAACGCAGATAACAACTATTTGCAGTACGTCCACATGCCCAATGTCGGGCCGGGGGTGAACGCCCCGCCGGGGCATGCGTACGGAATTCCCGATATTACGCTGACCGGGACAATTGGTTCCAAGCGCCCCGACCAAGGTCGAAAAATCAGCCAGCAGAAGACACTCATCGGATTCACCACCGACAATGGTCAGCTCCATGATAAATGGCGACAGACAGTCAAAGATCAGATGCTATCAAGGAACTATACCAATGTCCATGCTCTACCAAACAATGTTTTCTTGGACATCCTCCGTGGTAGGAGGCGATTGCACCCAGCTTGCGACAGCCTAGTGACTGCACAAGCTTCTCAGAACCCTGCCAGGATTAACGCGATCGATGATGCCATCATTCATCTTCTCAAGGATTGTGGCAAAAAGTTGACGCACACTATACTAGCTAAAGCAGGTCAAGGAGAACAGGGCCCAACAATTGCCCTACAAGACGTGGCCATCGACGTTACGTTACTCCCGCCTAGCGCCCCAGCTAACTAGGGACATTTATTGCCAGCCCCCAAGGCAGGCCCGGCTCTCCAAGGTGCGCCGAACGCCCCACATCAAGAAGCGCGGGGAGTCCAGGGTGGTGATGCCGGCCAGAATGACGCTCTAGGCTCTATGCCTCAAGCAGGCCTAGTTGGGGGCGGCTCGACGCACTGGTACCCTGGCCAATTGGCGGCAAACGCAGGGCCGGCTCCTCAAGGTGCCCCGAATGCCCCTCTGCAAAAAGCGGTGGGAGTCCAGGCCGCCAATGCCAGCCCGAATGCCCCTCAGTAGGCTGCAGAAGTCCAGGCTGCCAATGTGGGCCAGAATGCCCCTCAACAACAGGTGCCGCAGGTCCAGGCGGCGCCCCCAGACAATATTGTTGTACCATACCGCTGGCAATGGCTGACAGGTTAGATCATCTCCCCCGTAAGATTAGGGTTTTACTTACTAAATGTAATGGTACAGATTGGAACGCGCTCCTTGGGCGCCCCCGTGCGGTGCATCTCGTTTGGGTCTGACCGTCGCGGCGGCGGGGAATCCAGGGGCAGGCTCATGGTAATAAAAATTTGACTCTCCATTGGCGACACCCCCACATGCACGGCATGCAATTCTGCGAGTTAGATTCCTATGATTTCCGCGGATTGTGGGCCATGATTGCCAGATGGGTACCAAACCACCGAATCTGGTACATTATTGGCGCTACCGGTGAGGGGCGCCGGTTGCTCCTCGAGTCGCCCGACGAACCACTACCTTTGGTCGAGGTGGTCTTCATTGAAGGCCATGAAACGCTACGTACTTGGCTACTCTCGAACCCTGTCAAACAGGACCCACTGGATCTGCTTGTGCACTGTTACCGGGATAGAGACGACGGGAGGCCATCAAACCCGCCAATCCGGGGGCATGCTTATCTTAACGAAGCCGATGTAATCGATTGGGGCCGCGATCCTGGTGTGCCAGTGGGTCTGATGCATTATCGAGTACCCGCGCTCAACGGGGATGCAGAAGGTCGTTCTGATGATAACCGCATGCCGTCTGCCTAGATGCACCGCCCCTTAGCAGCTGTGCCAGGGGCGGTTTGTGAAGCAGAAGATGCAGCCCGTGAATCACACCACCGTTAACTCCTTGGATTCTAATATAATGGATTGGACGTCGTGGGGGCCAATGGGCACGATTTCCTAGATTTAGTTTATGTTAGCGGTTGTGTCATCTGCGATTCATGACGCCGATCGGGCAACCTTTCAATTAATATGGTACCTTGTGTCTGAGTGAGTCTTTCATATGTGACCAAGTGACACGCTGTGTGTGGTGGACGTCGCCATCGTACTGTCTTTGTAACCGGAGCTGGTACTCGGTTAGTTTGTTTTATGTTTGGTTTTAAGGATTGGCTGATACTTAGTTTGTTTTATGTTTTGTTTTAAGTATCGGTTGATACTTAGTTTGTTTTATGTTTTGTTTTAAGTATCGGTTGATACTTAGTTTGTTTTATGTTTTGTTTTAAGTATCGGTTGATACTTAGTTTGTTTTATGTTTTGTTTTAAGTATCGGTTGATACTTAGTTTGTTTTATGCTTTGATTGAGTAAGAACATGAGTGAGAATTCATGATCGTACTCAAACACATGTACTTAAAAAGACCGCCGTCTTCCACTCTGGAAACGGCAGACTTCGACAGACAGTATTTTAATATACTCGGTTGAACGGTTATCTTTATTCTCCTATTACACCACCGAAGCCTCCCTTAGCGAGCCTAGAAGTTGATAGTCTCCGGCAGGCATCACTTCTCTCCTATTGTACCCGACAGCGTGATTAACGCCCCGGCGTGAACACGTTACAATATTCCTGAACTTCAAAGTGAAGATAGTGGATCACACGTGACGGCAGCACCCCCTGCCCTAAACCTGTTCGACATTTCAATGCGTCTACCTCCTGGACCTGCCGGCGTCGTTCCATGCGCACCCCCCTAAACCAAATCATTCGATTCACAATGCTGCATTTACTACACAATCTTTTAAACACTGACTACACTCGCTGCTGCCATGCCCGTCAAATGTTCGTTCTGTCGTCGGAAATATGCCCGGGCCGGTCCTTACGAGAAGCATCTACGAACGGCGCACTGCAATCTGGGCATTCCCCAGTTGTTCACGATACAGCATACGCCCTCTACCGATTGTATTAACCAAGCGGAAGGCGACGCGTTGCTCCCAAACCCCCTCACCCACGGGGGGGAACAGACAGATTCGGATTATGAATCCGATGCGGACCCGGGCGGATGTGGTCCCGACGCCCCCACTGACGCGGAAGCTATCGTCAACACCTCCCTAGCGCCCAGCCAACTGCCGTATCATCCTCCCACCGGGCAGCCTATTGGATATGTAAAGGGATTTGAAGAGGAGCTAAGGAATTTGAGCGCAAACCCGTGGGCTCCCTTTCCCACTGCACACGGTTTCAAACTTGCCTCTTGGTTCATTGAGAGTAAAGTCCCGAAGTCACGGATTAATGAGTACTTTTCAAGCGGACTCGGTGATTCGGCATGGGTCAGCTACGGTTCAATGCATACGCTCGAGAATCACCTCCGCTCACTGGATCCGTACGGCGCATATCTACAATGGTTCGATGGCCGAGTTGATGATGGCGAGAGAACATTGCCTTTCTTCCACCGGAACATCCTTGACTGTGTCAAATATCTTCTGCGCCAGATAGCGTACAGTGATGATTTTGTTTACGCCCCGCGGCGTGAATATGATCCGAATGGACAGAGGATATTTGCAGAAATGCACACTGGTGATTGGTGGTGGGACGTCCAAGTACGGTTCCAAACGCGTGTACACAAGGCAAGAGCCAAAGGCGCTAACTGACGACAGGAGACTCTTCCCCCTGGCGCCACTGTGGTTCCGATTATTGGGATGTCGGATCAGACGCATCTCAGCAACTTCTCCGGCGACAACAAGGCGTGGCCTGTGTATATTACTATTGGGAACCTTCCGTCGGCGAAGGGCAACAAACCCGGATCGATGGCAGTTCTCCTTCTCGCGCT
Organism: Tuber aestivum; assembly: GCA_900010015.1. Classification (NCBI taxonomy): domain Eukaryota; kingdom Fungi; phylum Ascomycota; class Pezizomycetes; order Pezizales; family Tuberaceae; genus Tuber; species Tuber aestivum. The sequence continues at coordinate 598,235 of LN890951.1, forward strand.
ATTACCTATCCAACCCAAGTTCTCAAAGTCCTCATCTGCGAACGAACTCCAGCGACAAATAAACGCCGATACTTTACAGGGCGTCTTCAAACTTTTATTTGAATCCTTACAAGAAGTACCCGCGGAGGGTGTTCCAATCGACTGTGCGGATGGGAAAGTCCGGAGGTGCTTCCCTACTTTAGCAGCTTGGATTGCTGACCATATGGAAAACGTTGCACTACACGGAGTAAAATCCAATGCCTGTCCCAAATGTGAGGTACCTCCGGACATGTTGGGATCTTACTTCCAGAAACAGTACTCTGCGAAAGACTATGCGACATACGACCGTCTTGAACACGAGAGTCGAGATCTAGGGGCGCGCCCGCGGTCCGGGGATGTCAACATTACCTTTGATGCTCTTGGTATCAAGATTGGGCAGAATGTCTTTCACGGGATTCAACGTGTTTCGACGCCCGACCTGCACCAGCCTGATTTGCTACATACAGTCTATCTTGGACTATTCAAGCATATGATGGAGTGGGTGCAAGGGTTTCTCAAGAAACACGACCGACTGCAAGCATTTGACGACGCCTGGAAATCTTTACCACCATACCCAGGCTTCTTTGTCTCAAAAAAGGCTTATCGTGAGGTTACTCAGTGGCAGGAAAAGGAGATGAGGAACTTGGGGCATTGTCTTTTGGCTGTTCTGGCGGCTGCGTTGAGACAGCCAGACGCTGCGCAAATGCAGCCTTTCAAACGCGCCCTGGCCTGCGTCAGCTCGTTGCTTGATTTCAGTCTGATGGCGCAATACCGAAGCCATACACCTGACACTATAGACTACATGGAACAATATCTCAATCGGTTTCACTCGACGAAGGATGTCTTCCTTGAATTTTGGGTTTCTAAACGGACATGTGCGAAAGTTCAGAACCAGCGGAGGGAACTGCGAAATCACAGAGTGCAGATTACTCAACCACATACGAAAGCTAGACGTCGTCAGATCCAGGACGAGGAGTGCGGCGTGGAGAATGACCAGCTCATGGATCTGATCCATACAGAATCACATTTCAACTTTATCAAGATGCATCTATTGGGCCACTTCTGCGAACACATATACCAGTTTGGCAACATTCCGATGTATTCTACCGAGTTTGGTGAGCTGGCGCATAAAGAACAAATTAAAGATGGATGGCGACGTTCAAATAAGAATGATGCCACACAGCAGATCCTGCGCAGCTACAGCCGCCACCATGCGATCCGAATGAGACTCCTGAACCTGGATTCCCTTCGAAGCCACGGAGCACACATCTCAGCCGAGGTAGTTGAACTTTTGGACACGGCGGGTCTTAATTCGGGGCACGCCACACGCCGTAGGATTCTCAAGGGACATCGCGGGCATGTTGCGAGCCTGGATGATTTTTGCGGGGTCTTAGGCATCTCATGCGATAGCATGTGTCGCGAAATGATTCGATACAGCCGGCAAAGTCTGACCGCAGAACGCCGGCTTCCCGAAGATCCAGCTGAACTTAAACTATTCCCCTTTGAGCTACGAAAGCAACTTGAAATACCTGTCCTGGCCTTTCAGGAAACGCGCGTTTACGACATCCACCGGGTACGATCTACCGGCGCCGAACTCTTCCGGAACCAGGCGAGTCGCAATGATTGGGTTTGGGTACAAGCAGCGGGGGAGCAAATGTAGGGTGCGCTACGCGGGCGTCTCCCAGGGAAAATAATAGCGCTCTTCAAAATCCGCGACCACAGGCACACCGAGAGGGTGTACCGGCTAGCCGGTGTTCAGATGCTGAGCGTCCTTAACGCAGGGCGCCCATCCGAGTTTCACGAGCTTGTCACCGTACAGCTGAGGCCAGATGCATGAAGTTTTACAATAGTGGACATCAGGACGATCATAGGGCTGGCGCACCTGATCCCGGAGTCTGACCGGCGATGGCTTGTCAATAGTCGAATTGACTTGAGGACGTTCAATGAGATTTATTGAGTAGTTGTGCAAGAATAGGGATTTTGTGAAGCGCGGCGCAGACTCAGGATTGCCAACGGAGCCAATCCGAGATATCCGAGTCACCACCTCGCAAGGGCAGGAGATCAAGGGACCAGGATAATCTGAATCGTGCGCCGGGCCCTCGCGCCTGGCGGGTGAGTAACATAACGGGAAGTCCGGGCTAAGACGACGCCAGCAGGTCGTCCTAGCCCAGACTCCAAAACAGTGCATTTCTATAGACAGGTAGCAGAACTTGAGAATAATAAAAGCCAGAGGGGCATAATTGAAAGTAATAGTAGTAGAGATTAAGACTGCGCTGCTGAAGGAAAGGGTTAACTTGGAAAGTAAAAGCCGGGAAGCCCGCCGGGCCGGGGGTTCCTCAGCTCTGCCTTCCTGCCGGTGAGGCATCACGATGGCGGTGGGAACACAATTGGAACCGGCTTCTGGGAGGGAACGAGGGACAGGAAGGCTGGGAGCAGGATGGAGTCCAGATGTCGGGAACCCTGGAATTAGGATCCAGACACGCTAGCGTGAGACTAGAGCGCTGTGCGTGCAGAGAACGCACTAGACTAGACTAGACATGAGAGGATGAGAGCCGAGAGGCAGGGCGTAGAAACTAGAAAAGGTGCAGCAGCGCAAGATGTCCGGATAGCGATCGAAACTGGGAGATCGCTTGAGACGCAGTCAGGATGGACGGAGGGGGGGGGGTGCGACCGGACGCACCAGGGCGTGCCGACAGGACTCCTAGCGTACGGGATCAGGGGTGGAGTTGAGGCGGAGATTTGGACGCCCAAGATGGGGCAGGGTGTTGCGTCAGGGATCCAGACGCCCAGGATGCGGCTGGGTGTCGAGCTCGATCCCAGGACGCACGGGACGCACAGGACGGGAAAGAAAGCGCAGGCGTGTCAGGACGCCGCGCCCAGGCGTCAGACACAAGCGATTTTTTTGCTGATGTGTCGCCCGTGCTTCTTGACAAATCCCTGAACCCAGTCCATCATGTGCTTGAATAGTCCAAGATAAATGGTATGTAGCAAATCTGGCTGGTGCAGATTGGACGCCGAAGCACGTGGAAGTCCATGAAAAACGTTTCACCCTACCTTGATGCCAAGGGCATGAAAGGTGCCCTGGACTGCCTCCGAGTCGGAGTGTGTGACGCTATCCAGACTATCTTGTTCCAGAAGATCATATTTCACATAATCCCGGGTGGGATATAGTTGCTTTTCGGCTGAACCTAACTTATCCGTAGGGACCTCGCATTTAGGACAGGCGTTCGATTTTACACGGTGTAGCGCAATGTTTTACATATGGTCTGCAATCCATGCGGCCAGGATAGGGAAGCACCTCCGAACATGGCCATCTGCACACTCAATCGGGATGCTGTGGAGCGCTGCATCGTGTAAGGGCTCGAGAATGAGTTCGAATACTCCTCAGAGTGTGTCGGCATTGATTTGTCTCTGGAGTTCGTTCGCAGAAGAAGACTTTGGTAACTTGGGCGGGACTGGGAGGAGCCCAAGAAGGAGAACTGCCATTGATCCAGGCTTGTTACGCCTAGTTGATGGAAGATTTCCAACAGTAATATATACGGGCCAAGCCTTCTTGTCTCCAGAGAAGTTGGTAAGATGCGTCTGATCGGACATCCCAATAATCGGAACAACAGTCGCACCAGGCCGGAGCGTTTCCTGCACCAGTTAACCGGCGTTCGCATGACTGATGAGAAGTGGGTAATTTACCTGGATGTCCCACCACTAATCTGCGGTATGCATTTCCACGTACACCCTCTGTCCGTTGTGGTCATACTCCTGTCGCGGCGCGAAGACCAAATCATCTCTGTATGCTGCCTGCCACAGAAGATATCTGACACAGTCTAGTATGTTCCGGTAGTAAAAGGGCAAAGTTCTCTTGCCGTCGTCAACTTGGCCTTCGAACCATCGCAGATATTGTCCGTGCAGATCCAACAATCGCAGGTGGTTCTCAAGCGTATGCATAGAGCTATAGCCAGCTGAGGCTGAATCTCCGAGACAACTTGAAAAGTATTCATTAATTCGTGACTTTGACACCTTAGTCTGAATAAACCAAGATGCGAGCTTGAATCCATGTGCACTCGTGAATGGTACCCATAGATCCTTGATCAGAATACTGTGCTGCTCCTCAAATCCTATCACGTCTCTGATAGATCGCCCAGCGAGTGGATAATATCCCGTTTCAATGGCATCAGGGGATTGGTAGTGGGTATTGAGTTCTTCCATGTCAGGGACATGCGCAGGATTCGGGGCGTATCCGCTTGGACCCATGTCGGATTCATAATCGGAATCGATTAGATCATTCTGTCCAAGAAGGCCACCGTCATCGTCCTGTTCAGATTCTATCCAGAGCGGAAGCTGGTGTACTAGGCCGGACGTGAGAACAGCGCCCAGGCTGGCGTGTGCTATTCGTAGGTGCTTCTCGTATGGACCTGAGGAGGCATATTTGCGGCGGCAGAATGAACATTTGATAGGCATAGCTCGCGGTAACGTACTGAATTGAGGGAAGCCAACTTGAATGTATATGTTGTATGGCCCAAAGGGAATGTTCACGCGTAACGGTGTGTTGGAACGCAGGGTAAGGGGTTTGGGCGCTTGAAGATGTAGCTAATATTGAAGTGGGTTAGTGCAGTCGCACGTGACGTGGCATTAGGAGTATTCTCTGAGTACTACTTTCAAAGCAGCAGAAAATGTCTCAAGTTCTGTTCGATAGTGATCCAAGATGTGATTTGAACGCGCACAATGGGCGTCCACAGTGTGAGAGTCTAAGGTCTGAGGTCTAAATTACTAAATGATCTCGGAAATGATTTCAAGAGCGGTTCAAGATTCCTATAAGGACTCCGACTCTGATATATAAAGTGAATTGATCGGGGCCAAGGGGAGATCATACCAAGCGAAATATCTACAACTAACACCGCATTCCACATACACAGCACTCACAATATCGACCTTCTCACGGCAGAGAATCTGATGACATGGCGCCAAAGAACAGCAATCTGCGGTACGTCCACAATCCAAATTCTACAAATATACCAAAAGGTCTGTCAGGACAGGAGCGCCAGCCGAGCGGGGTCTACATACTTCCAGCCATTTCTCTTACTGGGCAGCTTAATGCTCAGGGTCCAGGCGGGGGGCGTATAAATCAATATAGGACTTCTCTTAACTTCGGAACTGCTCGAGATGACCCTGTCTATAAGGCATGGCGCAATGCCGTCAAAGATCAACTGTCAGCAAGGAACTATACAGATATCAACTCTTTGCCCAACGGGGATTTCCGCGAGATTCGGGAGGGGATGAGGAGATTGCGCCCAGCATGCGATTTACTCGTAGCAGCAGATGCTGCGAATAACATACAAAGGATTCAGGAGATAGATGACGCCATCATTCAACTCATTAAGGATGCAGGAAAAAAACTCACACATACCATTCTGACTAAATGTGATGCGAACCAGGAGCCGGCTGCGCCGCAAATTGACCTACGGCGTGTTATTGTTGACGAGACCTTGCGGCCGCCTGGAGCTCCGCCTCACTGGGATCCAGCTGCGGAAGCAGGGCCGAGTCTGTCTCAAGACCCTGCTCGGCAAAGGGCCCTGGATGGCGAAGATGGCCAGATGGCACGTCAAGGTCCTGTGCTGGGAGATGCCTACGAAGAGGGTGTTTCAGAAGAGAGTACAGCGGTTCACTGGTATCCGGGATTATTGGCGCCCAAGGCAGGACCCCCCAAGGCAGGGCGCCAGAATGCACCTCGACGCCCAACCCGTAAACAGGGTCCCGGTAGTCAAGCTGGACTGGCCCAAGATCAAGCACGGGCTCCCATAGAATGGGCTGATGTCCAAGATCACGGCGATCACTATGACTGCCCTACAAGAACGAAGCGGGCACCGCATGGTCTCCCAGAGCGACCACCAGACGACGGCGAGGGCGATCCTCGAGCACGGCCCCGAGAAGATGTCCTCACAGGACATCAGGCTCATCGCGGTAACTCCCATCAACCTCGTGATTCTCCAGCTGAAGTGGTCGCTCAGATGCGTCCACCAAATGCCCCAGAACAATTGAGTCCATTGTCAGCAGGTTAGTTAGTTCTCCAAAGTTGCTAGATTCGAGCAGTTACTTACAAACATCGACTTTGTAGATTGGAACGCGCCACTTGGGCGCCCACGTACAGTACGTATTGTTTGGGTCCGTCCATCAAGACGTGCACAGGGCCTACACGGTGAGAATAAGAAGGTAGCTAGTGGACCGCCAAACTATCGTTCCCTCTATTGGCGTCCGCCCCATGTCCATGGAATTAAATTTGGTGAATTAGAAACCGGCGATATGCATGGATTATGTGCTATGATTAGGAGATGGGTTCCATTGCGCCGTATCCGCTATATCCTTGGCGCCACAAGTGAAGGGCGCAGAATGCTCC
>LN890951.1:610365-626198 GCA_900010015.1 Tuber aestivum
CCTTGCTCCGTGATTGGCGCATTTCTTTCCACAGTTCTTTATCCGACTACGGTACTCACGTCCTATGAAGCTCAACGACTGTGAGTTTCGATCATGAACGAATGACCCAACAATCACAAAACCACATTTTGTAGTCAAGTTTTGAACTGAATACCGAGTGATAGTCTATGATTGCACCAGCTACCCTTTGCCAGTGGTCCAAGCGTATAAAAACTAGCGTGACCTACTACATATACAAAGCCTACACAAACACCACGCCTTTTCCAACCTCACGACGCGATCCTCCCGCATCTCTAACCATCCCTAATACGCAATCTCTCTCTCAACATGCCTAAGGAACCAGCCCATGCACGGAGTTCGCAAACCCACAGAACAGGCGGTCCTGTTGGACGTACCCAGGACGTTGGACCGACCCCTACGGCATCTGGAAAATCGAGGCCAAGAGAGGGCACAAACAACTCTCATAGCTCCCCGAGTACTCTAACTAATGACCAGACGTCACGTCGGCGTCCGCCCCCCCCGCCAATTACACCCCAACTGACAAGACCACCTAAACGAGTGCGTAGGAGTACCAGACCGACCGCGCCATATATACAACCCGAAATAGAACGCGACGGGCAAGCCAATTTTGAAACAGTACCTCTGTCCGACGATAGCAGTGAAGAGTGCCAAATCGCACAGGGATCGGCAGAAGCTGAATCCGCGACCGACCTCGGTCCAGAAGACAGTGATATCGCAGACCTGCCTCTCTCTGGCGGCCATCGTCTATCACTAGTCCGGAAAAGTCGCCATGGGGATGGTCCTCGAACTGTTCGTATATCGGCAACCCCGCGATCACCGGAGACAGAAAATGCTCCGAGGATTCCAGCTGTGCCGCCGCGGATAGTTCGTGGGGCTGAATACAGTCCACCAGTCTTTCCGTCATCGAGTTTAGCTCGGATATCGTCTCCAGCAGGCCAGGGGAGTGTACATTCTTCTGTTATCAGAGGTTCCAGTCCGACTGGTCATCTAGACACAAGACCGCACGACAATGGCTGGTCCATAGCTGGCACACGTCGGAATACACTTGTGGGACCTGAGCTTGCGGTAGTAGTTCTGGCAAAGTCTCTGATCCTCAGTTACACTCTGTTTGTTAACGCAATCCCGAATCCAGCTGCTTTGACGGCCAAGATACACAGCGTCTGGGATGAGGCGGTGAGTAAGACGCCAGGTGTGGGGCGTATGGAACCATCGGAGGAGATCGTGGGCCTAGTAAGTAAAGTCAGCTAGATATGAGAAGAAGAAGGAAATTGTATTGATCCAGTTAGATACGCCAGAAGCAGTCGGGGGTAAGGGCACAATTCGTCTACCATGTGAAGCATCACATTGTAGCGTTATATGAACTACCAGAAGATACCCAGGGTGTGGCGTGTAGGGTTGATTATCTCCTGGAAAAAGACAGGTTTATGTGCGACCCCAAAGGGTACAAGGTTGGACTCCCGCAGATGACGCTTCCATACAATTACATGTGACTACCACTGACGACGGCCATCGCAAGACAGCGCGTGAAACTGCGATTCCTTGCGCCACAGATCCCCGAGGCGATATATGGTAAGTACTTCGCAGAGAAGAAAATGCGGGGTATAGTAGACCCGGATTTCATAGACATGATCAACAGTACCATGGTCTGCTTGACGTGCGCTATACTCTGTCATACACTTAGGGCGTGGCAAACCGGTACATATACCGAGCCAACTGACTTCAAGGGTGAGTTAGTAGGAGGTGAGTATATGCGAATCATCGGGCGTACATGTGCGACGAATCTGGCTAACCCTCCACCAAACACTTGAGACCTCATTGCTAGGCAGACGGACACATGGCGGAAATGTCCCCAGGGAATCCAGAAGAGTATTCTTGAGAGTAGTCGTCAAACGATTACCAACAAGATCATGCAAAAACGTGGTGTCCACCAAGACCAACGAGAAGGCTATGACGACGACTGGGACGCGGTCAGTCCCGAACCAGAGAGCCGGAAGTTGAACCTGGAATCGCGACCACCCCCCCCCTGGCGCAGCGACACTGTGACTGATTCACCCATGCTCGTCCCAGTGAGGCCACGGGGCAGACGAAATGAGTCACAGGACACCGATGTCATGGCAAGTTTCGGTCAGACGTCCGCTGCCCTGGCGCTGGCGTTGCTTGATTCTGATCCAATCGGTAGATCCCTGCAGGGCATCGCATGTCGACCGACGGAGATTGTTAGCAGCCCTCCTCTGGCCTCACAGCTATCGCTTAGTCTTGAGTAGTCACCTGAGGAACACGGAGTAGCGGCCGAACGGGATCCGACTGGACCGGGCGGCCCATTGTAGTTCCTTATCACGGAGGAGAGGCGGGGGCAGAATTCGTGAGGTCGATACTAGGTTATGGGTGAAGGATGAGTGGAGCAATCACGATCGGAAGAGGTACTGCGCGGAGACACAGTAGGAGCCAGTGTGCATGAGGGGACGGGGACGTAGTTGGGATTTCACCGCAACGGCATAATATTGTACATAAAGCGTCAGGGTCAACTAGAGGGAATCCCACGAGATTAGGCAAATAAGTCTGTTAGGTATGGATGAGGAGGAAACATCCACGATGCATTGTGACATGAAATATCAGGTAGCGAGAACCAGGAGCCACGAAGGTCCGGATCATGGTTGATTGGTAGCGGGAGAATCTGGCCAAGAAACCAGCGCCACGGGACGCAAACGGTACGTAAGTTGAAAGATCTGGGCGCAAGGGACGTCGGCGCAAAAGTCTCCAGAGCGTACTAGTAGAGATCAAGACCACCAGTTTGGACCGGATATAATCCAGATCTTTGGGCGCTGGGTCGTCACGTCGAGAGTTAAGAGGAGTCGTTTAAAATATCAGGATTAATGCTGCCCCAATGACGGGTAGGGTTGGGACGTCAAAGGCCAGGGGGTGGGCAAAGTCAGATGGGAGGGAGCAGAATCAGACGATAGCAGGAAGTAGCAAAGGGTCACAGGGATAGTCAGGACGCAAGGAGAAGAAAGCATAGAATCTCCTGACACAAGGAGAGGAAAGGGTGGAATCTCCGGACGCAGGGGACGTCGGCATCCACGTCCGGTGGGGTCCGGATGGGTTGCGCAAGAGGAAGGCAAATCTGCACGCGAGGTCCCGCGGACGTCGCGTCCAGATTAACGGTTTGCATTTGGGCGTCCCGTGCGTCAGATGCACGGGATGCACGGGATGCAAAGCGAAATTTTCGCTGATGCATCCATCTTATTTGTCATCATTTTCCTTCCTTTGTCGTCATAAACGGTACTAAGTTCTTGTGGTCCGTAAGTATTTTGACTGGTTCTTGGTTGTTTTGTCCCCATCTCCCTCATTCTGTTAATCCTTGAACTATCGCTAATAGTTCTTTATCATGGACATCGTAGTTGCATTCCGCCGGGGTCATAGTTTTGGATCTGAAAGCCACTGGTCTCTATTTCCTGCCTTCACATTTCTTGGATAGTATACTGGAGCAGACATATTTCGAACTATCTGTTCCGATCATTGTTTCCTTTTTTGGGTCGAAATGAATCCAGATAGGTTGTTGCGTTATCTTGGTTCTGAGCTTGTCGAAAGATTCTTGTTCCTTGGATCCCCTGTTCTATTTAATATCTTTTTTGGTTAGGTGGTGTAGCGGTTTGGCCATCCGGCTAAAGCCTTCTATGACTCTCCTATACAAAATGTGGAAACCCATACCACATTGAATGTCGGTTTTGTTTTTTGGGTATTCCCATTCCCACATTGCTTTCGTTTTGACTAGATCCATTCGAACTCCTTTTCCCTTGATGATGAATCCTAGGTATTTTGTTTCCTTTTTGTGGAATTTACATTTGCTGGGTTTTCATCGCATTCCTGATTCTTGGATATTGGCCATCATGTTGCTGACATCCCTTTGGTGTTGTTCTATATCTTTAGAATATGTGAGTACGTCATCCAAGTAGACGATACAGCATAGATCCAAATACTCCTGAAGTACTTGGTTGAGCCATCTCGGGAAGAAAGCTGGTGCATTGGTTAGCCCGAAGGGCATAATGAGGTATTGGTATGTGCCGTATTTTGTAGGTAATGTCATTTTCTATTCATCTCCTTTCTTGATCCTGACATTGTGGTAGGTATCACGAATGTCTAATTTGGTACAGTTCTTGGCTGATGCTAGTTGGTCGAATGGTTCTCCTGTTTGCGGTAGGGGATATCAGTCTTGCTTGGTTATTGCATTAAGGGCGCGATAGTCGATGCATAACCTTAGTTTTCCATCCTTTTTCTTGATGAAACTAATCGGTGATCCTCCGCTGGCATAAGATGGTTGAATCGATCCTCTTTCCAGATTTTGTGGAATATATTTCCCGAGCTCCTCTAGCCCGGTTTCTCCCAAAGGGTAGATCCTTTTCTGCGGTAACCCTTTGCTGGTTTCTTCGACGCTGATTTCGAGGTCTACCTCTGGTTGATGAGGTTGTAGTTTGGTGGATTCTCTTTCTTGGAACCGGTCCAGATGGTGGTGGTACTCTGGTGGTACCAGTTTGTCTAGTTGTTCGTCCTTTGCTTCAGGGCTGTTCCTCATGGCTAGTTCTATGCTGATATCGATCTTGGCTAGGCTTACTCCTTCTTGAACATCCCATTTGAAGATTCCTGCCGTTTCTCCAGTGCGGTAGAATTGTGCCGATATCCAATTGATTTCGATTCTTGGTTGGTCCTTCCTTGACTTCGGTTTGCAGTCTGTACTGCCAAACTGTCGGCTTCCTCTTGTGGTCTCACTTAGGTTTTCCACCTCCTTTAGTTTCTCTTCATTGATGTTCTCAATAATCAGTTGTGCAATTTTTTCGCCGTTTTCTACCTGATAGTCCCTAATTCCTTGATTGACCATAACCACCTTCAATTTACCGGTGTAAGCGATGTCGATTACTCTAGCAGTGGTGGTGAGTCTATTCTAGACTGCGAGACCGCTGTGTGGTACTATACGCCTATAGGTACCTTGGAGTAACCCTATGGCTATTCTGGTTGGGACAACTACCTACCCTTTGGCTGGTATCGTGGCTTTTTCAATAGTGTACAGGTCATGTCCTGCGGCCGTGTTGGATCCTTTTGTGGGGATTCTTGCTTCTTGTCGTAATTTTTGGACCTTGATCCCATTGTGTTTTCTTGGTCGTAGTTGGTGGAACTTCGCATCTAAGTTCTCTAGGATGGCTTCCTCTTCAGGAGTTGCGTATACTACTGGCAACGTGTTGAGACATCACGTCTTACATCATTTGCTATCAAAGGTAATATTTCCCTCGTCCCAATTCAGTGTGGGATTGTGTTGTCTTAACTACAGCATCCCTAGGATCATCTCGTGGTGTTCTAGATTTGCCACTTGGAATGTCGCTACTTCCCTATGGTTTCCAATTTCCATAGGTACTTGGGTTGTATGGGTGTGTAATGGGGGCTCCCTCAGGAAGATGGATCCCAAGGATGCGACCGCACCAAACTTCGAATCTCTAGAACACAGGTCTTGCAAAGTGTAAAGAATAAAAGTAATCGGTAAAACATAATATTGTTCACCTCAGGCTTATCTCAATTTAAAGTCTCTAGAGAGGATGTTGATTCTGTCGGGGTAGGAGAGTTCTCGTATAATCTTGAAGTAGTCAGACTTATACCAAAAACTCTCCTATCAGGTTACCCCGACCAACATGAGTGCACCCTTCTTCATAAGGGTTGCCCCAGCACCGTTACTACATCCCCGAAGGGCCTAAGGTGTCAGTGCACTCTAGCAGAATTTCCCCTTATGCACATCAGTCCTGTAAGGTGTTTACCAATACAGCTGCCGAAGTGAAAACCTCTGGGCATCAGTGTCTCGCCAGTGGCGAACTGTCAAGTCACCTGGGAAAGGTAACTAAATAACTCTCTACCTATGAGCATTGATCTATGCAAGCACTCGTAGACATCATGTGTTCTCTGGTTAAGTTCTATCTATCTTGATTGCGAACTTAGAGGGTCTACGACACTCCTGCGGAGAGCTGTGATGGCGGTGGAACCCATGAGAAGTACCCACGGTGTAACGACCCTACATTATAGAGCTATGGCAACCTAAGTCTACGCCCATACATAAGACCTAGAGGTTATATGGTAGACTAGGCGGGCATGTCTGAGCATGTCCGGGAGATACTCGATGGTCCGAGTATCCCGAAGAACAGAAGGTACTTTAGAAATAGGTGTACCTAAGTAGTGGAAGTAACGTGACCACATCGGCTTCGTCCTGAGGATAGGTCGGAAGGCCGGGTGAGTTTACCCTGTCTAGGTAAGTCACGTTACCCTCCCATGGGGACCCGTTTCGTGTCACCATGGACACACTTACCCTACCTTTGGGACACTATTACCCTACCTTCCGTCGGAAACGTTCTCGGAAAGATTCCGTGTTATGTTAGGATTGTTTGTTACGCAATGACGATCGACGGGCACTTGCTTGCACATTGATCGGAAGACTACGGGAGGGGCTAGAGTGCTCCGAACATGCTGTAACTTGGCAGGATTATTCCTAACAGGTACCTGCGGCCCCAGGGTTCGCCCCGGGCGTCATGGGTCTAAATGGGTGGAGTTGCCATACTACTAGTTAAATGGAATCAATGAAGAAATGTCCATAACACTGTATACGTCGCTGCCGTCCGTCCGACCGGAAGCTGTTCGCAGGATATGTAAGGGGGCAAGGTGAGAAGGTCAAGTACCTTCTCCAAAACAACGGAGTAAAACGGACCATAATTGACGGAGTTAGCGTCAGCTATCCGGAAGGGTCCCTCGCGTAGTCCCGGGTAGTGCCGGAGACATCAAGGAAGGTTTTACGCCAATCAAGCCTACACGTGCCCCTTTGCCGTAGGCTCTTGATGGGTTGTTGGAAGACTCTAATAGCATGATACTTATCACGCTGAGTGGTGCGCCGGAGGTAAGGGACCATGGGTAGCGCCCACGGGTCCCGCCACCGACACAGCTCTACGTGGGAGCATCGTAGACCCCGTAAGTTCGCAATCAAGAAAGATAGAACTTAACCGGAGAACACCAGATGTCTACGGGTGCTTGCATAGATCACAGCACATGGGAAGAGAGTCATTTAGTTAGGCTTCCTAGGAGTCTCGACAGTTAGCCACTGGCGAGACACCGATGCGCAGAGTTTTTACTCCGGCAGGTGTATTGGTAAACACCCCGCAGCAACTGATGTGCATAAGGAAGATTTCTGCTAGAGTGCGCTGACACCTTTAGCCCTTCGGAGATGTGGTAATGGTGCCAGCAACCCTTACGGAGAAGGGTATGCTCATGTTGGTCGGGGCAACCTGATGGGTGAGTTTTTGGTATAAGTCTGACTACTTGAAGCTTATACGAGAACTCTCCTGCCCCGACACAATTAACATCCTCTTGAGAGACTTTAATTGAGATAAGCCAGAGCTTAACGATATTAAGTTTTACCGTTACTTTTATTCTTTACAATTTTGCAAGAGCTTTTGTTCAAGAGATTCGAAGTTTGGTGCGGTCGCATCCTTGGGATCCATCTTCCTGAGGGAGCCCCCGTTACAGTATATTGTTAAGCGAGCTTCTCGCTTAACTCTCCTCCTGATTTTGTTTTGGTTTTGAACCGACATTGACGGACCACGATGGCCACGCAAGCATAGGCCCCAACGGTTGAAGAAGCAAAGTTGAGTTCTGACGGCAGCCTGGATCTCAATGAGAATCCATTAGAGGCTGCCATTTTTAGGGCTTCTATCATCGTGGACACACGAGAACTCGGGGCCGCAGCTGACCTGCTGGTCGAGGCTGCTCCCATCGAACTCCGTAACGAATGTCGAGATCTGGTCCTACCGGATCCCGGCATCGCCCCACTGTCGTTTACCAATCACATCCCCTTCGTACAAGGTGTCCTCAAGGACAACCTCAAAGCCGAAGAATTGACCATCGCGAAGTTTACGCACAACTTTGTCGAGCCCTACATCCTACGGGAAGTGATGCAGGAGATCACAAGGGCTAAAGGGGAACTAGATAATTGGAATAAGAAAACACAGCAGGTGTTCCGGAAACAGATCATAGATTCGTCGGTTGGATGGATGAAGAGGCAACAGGAGGCGTTTTTGGTCCTGTTAAGGAACCAAGAAACAATGAGGATACAGATGGCAGGGTTGGAGAAGGCAGCGGAAGAGCGGTATAAGATAGATGAGGACAATGATGTCCTGATGATTGAGGCTGTCCCTGCGGTAAAACTAATCAAAGAGAGACCTGAGGATTTCACTCAGCAACTGACTCTCTAGGCGAGAAACGAGAGGTATCGGCCTCAGTTGAGCCCGTTAGGTCTACGAATCGTGGAGAGCCTAAAGGATCCAGGATCCGAAGCGGCAAATTCGTTCGCTCGCTCCTCCTCTCGTTCCCTCTCGGCTTCGATAGCTCGAAGCCATTCGGTAAGTCCTGTTGGGACTTCTCGCCCACAAGCATCACGAAGAGTCTCGCCACAGCCATCAAGACCCATACCAGAACCATCTCCGACCATCACAGTGACCCCAGTGCCGTCACCTGTGTCGCTACAAGTCCCTCCTCCTCCAGAAGGACCTTTCGAACAAGGACCTTTCACGTATAACCCGACCACGGCAGCTACGCCGAGTTTAGTCCCGGTTAAAGCTCCTTGGCCTGTCATGCGACCAGCATCGCCAGGCCTTGCGGAACGCGTCGAGAGAACCTTTCGAAAGGTTCAACAACCCTAGACGAGGGAATCCACGTCCCACTACTGCCTCTTAAGGCACACCAGTCCCTCAAGCGGCGACACCCCGTCACCCCAGTCGGCCACAGGTCAATATACCAACTGCACCTGTTAAACCTTCGGGCTATGCCGGATTTTCGGGGTTCGGGCAGCCGGCACCACCTGCCAGAGGCCCTTACTGTCATCCCTCCTGTCCCGGTTGGGGAGGACGGCATGATTTCTTTTGTCACCCACCACCTACGGAGGTACCAGGAGGACCACCGAGGGAGACAAGAAGAGATAAGGGAAAGGAAAGGGAAGAACCCATCTGTGGGTATTGTGGAACCAGGGGGCATCAAGGACCCCCGATACGCCCAGAGACCTGTCCAGCCTTTGCTGAATGGTTCAAGGTGTCGCAGGCTGCGCCAAACCCGATACTGTCGGGGAGTAACCAGCCCGCAGGCTCAATGCCACCAGATGTACCGTCAGGAGGTGGTCCTCCAGATGACGGGAATCGTGGAGGTCGAGATGAGCAGTTTGATGGTTATGAGAGAACAAGGGAAACCTTTGGCGGAAATGCTGGAGGCAGCGGGAGTGGGAATCTACCTCCCGGTGGTGGATTCTTTGCGGCTGGTGGAGGGGACCCGGGTGATTCCGACCCTAACAATAGCTCTGATGATGACGCCGATTCCCTACCCGATGTCACACCCTTTTTAGGACCACGTCGTAATGGGTGGAGTGATGGGAAGAAGGATCAATACGACCGTCGGGCAGAAGCACTACGAGAAAGGTTGCAAGACCAATCTCGTTCCTCGTCAAAGTCAAGACGCAGGAAGCCGGAGAAGCTAAGTGGAATTCCCACATTCAAGGGAGTCATTTCTCAGCTGGCTAGTTTTCTGACCTTGGTCGAAGTCAAGTTTGAATACTTTTCCGATTGCCGTCTGACGGACATGGATAAAATCAACTTGGTTATACCTCTTGTCGAAGACCAAGCCCGCAACTGGTACCTTGGCATACACGCTCACATCAACCGTGAAGCTGCGAAGAAAGCGGGCATGACATTCAACAAGAACGGCCCGCTCCGGACATGGAAGGGTTTCCATGAACGGTTAGAGCAGAGTCACGGAGGTGACAACGTGAATCGGGATACGAACCTTCTCGAATGGAATAACTTGCTGATGGCGCCCTACATGAGTGCCCCTTACCTGGATAGGATCATTGATCTGATGTATAAGCTGAACTACACAGACCA
Organism: Tuber aestivum; assembly: GCA_900010015.1. NCBI lineage: Eukaryota > Fungi > Ascomycota > Pezizomycetes > Pezizales > Tuberaceae > Tuber > Tuber aestivum. Next base: position 620,334 of record LN890951.1, read on the forward strand.
CCAACAGGTTAAGGATAAAGTTAGGGCTGGGATAAGGCCAGAACTTCGGAAAGCCTGGGCGTTGAAGACACCCCACCACGAAGGCCTCAACGATTACCTCGATCTGATACGACAGGTTGGACACAATCTTGAGGATGACAAGCGATTCAGACACCTCCGAGATGAGAAAACCACGAAACCACGAGAGAAGCGTGACAAGGAATCTTCTAAACCCACTGGGAGGTTTAAGAAGAAGGAGAAAAGTTCGGGTTGGAAGGACAACAAACCGCGGAAGACCGCTAATGTTGGCGCCGGAAAGCAGGCAGGGACGTCTGAGTACGCAATTGCTCATAAGGACATCCCTCAGACCCTGACTGATAAACGACGTCAGAATAAGCAGTGTACTAAGTGTGGGAGAGAAGGACACTTCTGGCGACAGTGTTCTGTGACCTCCCCTGTCGTACATGCTGTGAGGAATACTGCCGGAGTGAAGCGATCATGACCAAAGGCGGAACCCTCTACAGGTGGCAATAAGCGACTTAAGCATATTGAAGCGTCTCGACCGCCACCAGCTGGCCCCAAACTTTTAGAAGCTCGTAAACCCTCACCTACCATTCTGGAGGTTGATACGGGTGATGAGCTAGGTAAGAACCTGATCCTATGAAGGAATAACTTAAGCTAATTTCTTTAGATCTATGAAGGTCTTGAAGGAATTAACAGGCCACTCAAGTGGAACAGATTAAGGTAAGAACCCATCTGCGCATATCAAGCCTTCAGTTCTGACAAGTTTTCTACACAAGAGTGTTAGGAAACTACTTGGTCAGGTAGATGTTGGGCACGCGCGGTATCATGGGTTTTTCTTTTGGTTCTTGGGCTTTGTTATTTCCTTTTTATGATTGAATTATTTCATATGGGACAGTTTCGGGGAAATTACGTTCAGGTTTTTCTTTGAATAAGCATTCTGCTCCCAGGGGTCGCTTCGGAAAATGGGAACCGCGCGACATTCGGATGGGGCACAAAGATGCCCTGTTTGGCACCGGTTGACTGAACGTCTCCGGAGAGCAAAAGTATTTTCTGGTCTTATATGGTTCGGTTGTCTTGTACTTTGGAATTGGTTCAGGTTATTAGTCTTGAATAAAAATTATCTTTCAAGTTTACCTGAGGAGGGTTCAGTACCCGAAATCATGCTGGCGTGATAGTAAACAGCACTCCAATTCCCTTCATTGATTTAGACTATTCTTGAAAACGTTTACTGACCCGTTGTGGCCGCTCTTGTGTCGAAAGGCAAGAGACTATCAAGAATGAGTACCACGAGACAAAGTAAAAGAGCGAGGCGCTCTAGTCCTCCCAAGCATAGTAAGTCTATTCACTTACGAGTGACATTAGACTGGCGCATAGTGTGTAGACAAGTGAGTGCCGAAGCACTATTGTTGTTGGACAGTGGAGCTACTGGACCCGTGCTAAGTAGCAAGTGGGTCAAACATGTACAAGCTCCTTGTGTGCGACGAAGGATTCATACTCCAGTAAAGGATGCAAGCGGTAACCACATACCAGGATCAGGCCTACATTATACCAAGTCATTGGATTTAAAGATAGGCGATCATGTGAACGGTATGCACTTTGAGGTAGCAGAGATAGCCGACACTCGTGTCGACGGCTACTTACCTATGTCGTGGTTGAAGGACCACAACCCAGACATCGATTGGAAAGTAGGATCACTGACCTGGCGCTCAGACTTTTGTAAGGCGAATTGCCTGACAAAGCAGAGGCGGTTAGTTTATATAACCGATGAAGAACTGTTGGTAGAAGCTCTCGAAAAGGTATACTTTTTAGGGACAGTACAGTTCTCGGATGACCAAGGTGAAGATGTCACAGTCCGACTTCTACCAGAGTACAAGGACTTTGGGGACATCTTTAGTCAAGAGAGGATAGACGAATTACCGGAACATACGAAGTATGATCATAGAATTGATCTCATTCCAGGAAGCACTCCTCCTTTCAGACCGATCTATCCGATATCGGTGAAGGAACGGACAGCGCTCCGTGAATTCATAAGTGAAATGTTACGTACCGGGAAGATAGAAAGATCTACTTCCTCGTCCTCGGCGCCTATACTTTTTGTGCCAAAACCAGATGGTACACTAAGACTAGTAATAGACTATCGAGGGCTAAACAAGATTACGGTGAAGAATAGATATCCTCTCCCGTTGATGAATGAAGTGCGAGGCAGGCTCTCAAAGGCTACGGTATATAGCTTGATGGACCTGAAGAATGGGTATTGGGGAATCCGAATGGCCGAAAAGGCTAAGGGTGATACTCACTCGCATAAGGAACTCACAGCTTTCCGCAGTGAAGAGGGACTACACCAATTTTTGGTGATGCCCTTCGGGTTATGTAACGCCCCTGCCATGTTCCAGAGTATGATAAATGACATATTTCGAGATATGCTGGGTGAAGGAGTCGTCGCCTACATGGACGATATCCTGATTTACTCAGAGACTATAGAGGAACATGTCTCTCTGGTTAGGCGAGTGATGGAAAGGTTAAGGAAGCATCGAGTATCTGTTAACATAAAGAAGTCGTTCTTCCATAAGAACGAAGTTGAGTTCCTGGGTTATAGGATATCCGGAAAGGGGATATCTATGACAACGAAGAAGGTGGATACCATCTTGGATTGGAAACCACCAACTAGCGTCGTCGGAGTCCAAAGCTTTATGGGCTTCGCCAACTTCTATAGAAGGTTCATAGAAGGGTTTAGCAACATTGCGAAACCTTTGACGGACCTCACTAAGAAGGATGTTCGATTTGATTAGACCCCTGCTTGTGAAAAGGCTTTCAATGATTTGAAGACAGCCTTTACTTCGGGGCCAATTTTAGCACACTTCGATCCTGTCCACCAAACTAAGTTGGAGACAGATGCGAGTGACTTTGCATTAGGTGCCGTACTCTCTCAATTCTGTGAAGATGAGAAGTGGCACCCGGTGGCCTTTCATAGTAGGAAGTTCCACCCAGCGGAGATCAATTATGATGTACATGACAAAGAAATAACTGCCATAGTGGCAGCATTCAAGGAATGGGAACATCTGTTTAGGTCGGTAGAGGGTGAGATCGCTGTTTATACCGATCACAAGAATTTGGAGTACTTTAATAGTACAAAGACCCTCAACCGCCGCCAACATCGCTGGGCAGAATTCCTGCAGCCGTTCAACTTCAAGGTTGTTTACCGAGAAGGGAGGCTGAATACGAAGGCTGATGCACTGTCAAGGCGTGGAGACCACCGCCCTGAAGGGGGGAGTAATTCTCTGTCAGACACACCAAAGCCGTTTTTTCGCCCTGGACAATGGGTTATTGGACAAGAGCGAGACCTCTTACGTCCTCATTCATTAGCTGCCTGTCAAGGCTACCGGTTGCAAAATGCATTCTTGGATGCGTTACCCACTGCTGCGAAACAGGATCCCGTCTATATGAGGGACTTAAAAGCTGTGTTAGCGGGAGACAAAGGTGTCGACCGCAATCTGACGATAGAAAGGGATGCCTTCCTGTCGAAGGACCTTGTTGTAAGAAGAGATCTACTCTTATACAAGAACAGGTGGTACGTTCCCAACTCAGAAGATCTGAAGGATAAGATCATGGAAGCCGAACATGATTCCCATATTGCGGGACACTTTGGGACATACAAGACGGTAGGCAGGGTTAGGGCTAACTTCTTCTGGCCTAAGATGGATGAGAGCATTACGGAGTATGTCCGTACATGTGATGCCTGTCAACGGAACAAGTCCGTTAAGCATAAGAAGTTTGGCTTGTTGGAACCTGTTGGTGTACCCTTGAGACCCTGGACGGATATCTCAATGGACTTCATAGTAGCACTACCGGAATCCGAGGGGTATACCAAAATTTGGGTAATCGTGGATAGATTCTCAAAGATGGCACACTTTATACCTTTGGCCATAGAGATTCCGATAAAGGAGATGGCTCTGATATTTCTGAAGGAAGTTTGGCGACTCCATGGGCTACCAGAATCTATTATCTCTGACCGGGATAGTCGGTTCACATCCAAGTTTTGGATGAGCCTAATGCAACAGTTGCAATTGAAACTACGGTTATCGACCGCTTTCCACCCTGAGACTGATGGGCAGACTGAGCGGGTGAACCAGCCCTTGGAACAATACTTAAGAAATTATTGTTCATATCAACAGGATGATTGGGCATCGCTACTACCTTTAGCGGAGTATGCCTACAACACATCCACCTCCGAGTCAACAAAGTTGTTCCCGTTTGAGATCAACTATGGGTTTAACCCACGGACCAACTGGTCAGGTGCGGTCTCGGAGCAGCAAGGTGTTCATCCCAGTAGCGAACTATTGGTAAAGAACTGGGAAGGTGTTTGGCAAGAAGTCCGAGATACACTTAAGCGAGCTCAAGAGAGACAGCGGAAATGGCATAACCTGAAAAGGTTTCCATCACCGGAATACACTACGGTAGAAGATGTGACCAATGGCAGGGCAAAGAAGGCTGACCGCGTGATGCTCAATCGAAAGAACATCCGCACTAAGCGACCTATGGAGAAGCTGGACCACCGAATGTTTGGGCCCTTTGTGGTCAAATGTAAGGTGGGTAACCGAGCGTATGAACTCCAATTGCCTGCCCGGTGGTCAATCCATCCAGTATTCAATGTCGGACTCTTAGAACCCTATCGTGAGGACCCAAGTGGTAGACGGACTAAGGAAGTCCGAGTCCCCGAGATAGTAGATAATGAGCCCAGCTATGTTATCAAGGCAGTTGTAGATAGTCGATGGTACGGTAATATGAAAGCGAAGTTTCCTAATCACTTTGTACAGTACCTAGTTTCATGGGAGGGCTATGGCGCAGAGGAGAACTCGTGGGAGCCATATGAAATGCTAGAGGGCACCGGCTTCAAAGCCATGAAAGATTTCCACCATCGGTATCCCCATAAACCCAGAGACCAGAGGGTTGAGGGAGAGCCAAATCGGGGAAATAAGAGACGATGTTAGCGGACCGAGTTGGTGCTGAGACAAGAGGGGAGTGATGTAATGACCCTACATTATAGAGCTATGGTAACCTAGGTCTACGTCCATACATAAGACCTAGAGGTTATATGGTAGACTAGGCGGGCATGTCTGAGCATGTCCGGGAGATACTTGATGGTCCGAGTATCCCGAAGAACAGAAGGTACTTTAGAAATAGGTGTACCTAAGTAGTGGAAGTAACGTGACCACATCGGCTTCGTCCTAAGGATAGGTCAGAAGGCCGAGTGAGTTTACCCTGTCTAGGTAAGTCACGTTACCCTACCATGGGGACCCGTTTCGTATCACCATGGACACACTTACCTTGCCTGTGGGACACTATTACCCTACCTTCCGTCGGAAACGTTCTCGGAAAGATTCCGTGTAATGTTAGGATTGTTTGTTACGCAATGACGATCGACGGGCACTTGCTTGCACATTGATCGGAAGACTACGGGAGGAGCTAGAGTGCTCCGAACATGCTGTAACTTGGCAAGATTATTCCTAACAGGTACCTGCGGCCCCAGGGTTCGCCCCGGGCGTCATGGGTCTAAATGGGGGGAGTTGCCATACTACTAGTTAAATGGAATCAATGATGACATGTCCATAACACTGTATACGTCGCTGCCGTCCGTCCGACCCGAGGCTGTTCGCAGGATATATAAGGGGGCAAGGTGAGAAGGTCAAGTACCTTCTCCAAAAAGAACGGAGTAAAACGGACCATAATTGACGGAGTTAGCGTGAGCTATCCGGAAGGGTGCCTTGAGTAGTCCCGGATAGTGCCGGAGACATCAAGGAAGGTTTTACGCCAATCAAGCCTACACGTGCCCCTTTGCCGTAGGCTCTTTATGGGTTGTTGGAA
>LN890951.1:626744-669656 GCA_900010015.1 Tuber aestivum
CGTGGGAGCATCGTAGACCCCGTAAGTTAGCAATCAAGAAAGATAGAACTTAACCGGAGAACACCAGATGTCTACGGGTGCTTGCATAGATCATAGCACATGGGAAGAGAGTCATTTAGTTAGGCTTCCTAGGAGTTTCGACGGTTAGCCACTGGCGAGACACCGATGCGCAGAGTTTTTACTCCGGCAGGTGTATTGGTAAACACCCCGCAGGAACTGATATGCATAAGGAAGATTTCTGCTAGAGTGCACTGACACCTTGAGCCCTTCGGGGATGCGGTAATGGTGCCAGCAACCCTTACGGAGAAGGGTATGCTCATGTTGGTCGGGGCAACCTGATGGGGGAGTTTTTGGTATAAGTCTGACTACTTGAAGCTTATACGAGAACTCTTCTGCCCCGACACAATCAACATCCTCTCGAGAGACTTTAATTGAGATAAGCCAGAGCTTAACGATATTAAGTTTTACCGTTACTTTTATTCTTTACAATTTTGCAAGAGCTTTTGTTCGAGAGATTCGAAGTTTGGTGCGGTCGCATCCTAGGGATCCATCTTCCTGAGGGAGCCCCTGTTACACACGGTCTCTTACCCCCGACACACCACTCACTGTAATACGTATCATGCTATTAGAGTCTGCCAACAACCCATAAAGAGCCTACGGCAAAGGGGCCCGTGTAGGCATCATTCGCGTAAAACCTTCCGTGACGTCTCCGGCACTACCCCGGACTACTCGAGGGACCCTTCCGGATAGCTCATGCTAACTCTGTCCGTTATGGTCCGTTTTACTCAGTTCTTTCTGGAGAAGGTACCTGACCTTCTCCCCTGGCCCCCTTATATATCCTGCGAACCGCTTCTGGTCGGACAGACGGCAGTGACGTACACAGTGTTATGGACATGTCTTTATTGATTCTATTTAACTAGTACGACAGCAACTCCACCCATTTTGGCCCATGATGCCCGGGGCGAACCCTGGGACCGCAGGTACCTCTTTGGAATATTCCTGCCTAGTTATAGCATATTCGCAGCACTATTACTCCTCCCATAGCCTTCTGATCAACGTGCAACCAAGTGCTCGCCAATCGTCCTTGCATGACAAACAATCCTAACAATTCCTGAAATTCTTCTGAGAACATTTCCGAAGGAATGTGGGGTAATAGCATCCCAAAGGTAGGGTAAGTATGTCCATGGTGACATGAAAACGGTCCCCATGGTAGGGTAACGTGACTTACCTAGACAGGGTAAACTCACCCAGCCTTCCGACCTATCCTTAGGTCGGAGTGCACATAGTCACTTTATTCCCACTACATTGGTACACCTATTGCTGAAGTACCTTCTGTTCTATGGCATACCCGGACCATCGGATATCCCTTGGACATGTCTAATGTCCTCCCAGTGTACCACTCAACCTCTTGGTCTTATGTATGGTCTTAGACATAGGGTGCCATAGCTCTATTTCGTAGGGTCGTTACAGGGTGAGTGGTCCCATCGCCCTTGGTTTACTATCTGCCAGGTAACTCTGTTTTGCTTTCCTGGCTTTCTTGGTCTTGAGTTGATATTTCTTGCAGACTCCTTTGTCTATGAAATCTTCAGTTGATCCTGAATCGAGCATGGCATGCCAGTGTATTGTCATAGCTTGTTTTTTGTTATTCTATATTTTTGTTCTCATAATAACATGATCATAGTCGTTATCATTCGCGTGCATTCTTAAAATGGTGTAATAGTTGTCTCAAGCGATGGGTTTGTCTTTCGGTGGCTCCCTCTGACCATCTAATACTAGGTGCCTTCGTCTTTTGCCAGTTCTTCGTATTCATCCTCGATTTTTGATTTCTCTCAGGTTGCCTCGGTTTAGGAATCGAGTAGTTGATTAGACATTTCTGGTGTCTCTTCCCTGGGTTGTACCCGCATTGGCCGTTTGTCCGCAGTCCTTGATTCTGTGTCCTGATATGACACATTTCAGGCATAGGTTATTGTTTCGTCTTCGCGTCTATTCGTCTTTAGACAAGTTGAGTGGGGGTCTTTTTCTGCTAGCATCTGGGTCTATCGCATGGCCTCCTTGGCAAGTCGTCGTGAATGTCGCATTCTCGCTCCTTCCTGATGCTTGACTTTTTAGATTCTGTGTGGCTGTTGTTTGGTTCTGCTGAATCCAGTTTTGTTGTCCAAACTGAATTTCTTTTGAAATGGCCCAATTTGCTATAGCTTCGGTGGTCATGAATCTTTCCTTACTATATCTCTACCCCTTTTGATCTTCTTTCTTCAAGCCTTTCATGTACCATCTCATGGCCGAGGCTTCATTGCGGTCTGTGTCGTACTGCAGGTGTAACCGGAACTGGAGTTCAGCCCGTTCGGTTCAAGGATTTGGTTTATGTTTTGTTTTACTTGTGGTTTCGAGTATCGTTTGATACTCAGTTTGTTTTACTTGTGGTTTCGAGTATCGTTTGATACTCAGTTTGTTTTACTTGTGGTTTCGAGTATCGTTTGATACTCAGTTTGTTTTATTTGTGGTTTTGAGTATTGTTTGATACTCAGTTTGTTTTACTTGTTGTTTCGAGTATCGTTTGATGCTCCGTTTGTTTTATGGTTTTATTAAAGTAGGATTTGGAAATCCGTCCATGCAGGACATGGACGAAGTTTGTATTTAAAGGCCGTTGATTCCCTTAGAGGAACGGCAGACTTCGACGGACAGAGTATTTCTAATATACTTGGTTGAACGGTTACCCCTTCAAGTCCCTATTCTTTATATCTTTCTCTCGGAGCCTCCCTTAGCGCAGTACGCCCATAGGTTGTTGATCAGCTTGTGCGCTACTCCTATTGTACCCGGAAGCGTGATTAGCACCCCGGTGCGAACACGTTAAAGCAGGAGTCGAAATTGGTACGAATAGTCTATAACCTTCCTTGTTCCTGGAAGGATTTCTTTCAATTTATTTCGTGCTGGTTGGCCTCTTTCCATATCAGGAAACTGACCCTCGAATAGGGCTCTGAAGCTATCCCAGTCAGTCCATGGTACTGGTGCTTGGTTTACTACTATAGGAGTTACTCAGTATAGGACCATTCCATCCAGTAGTATTCAAGTGTAGCAAATTTTGTCGATGTCCTTTCCTGGACTCCATCCCTCTGCTTTGAAGTAGGTGAGGAGTTGAACCAGGAATCCCCATAGCTTGTTTCTCTGTCTATAGTATCTTGGGGGTGTCTAGACTTTCGGCCTTTGGCCTACCCCTCAAATCCCTTCTTGTATCATTTGTTCCAGTTGATCCCTTGGGATCATCGCAGGAGGTGCAGGTCCTGCTGGTGGCGGGCCTGGAGGCTGTGCTGGTCCCAACATTCTTTCTTGTTTCGGGGTGTCAGGTGGTTCTTCCTCATTCAGTGAAGTAACTTGTTCAGGTCCAACCAGGCTTTTTGTCCTTGCTGAATGTCTGCTGACTTTGCTTAATGCTGGTTCCAATCCTCCTGGGCCTAAGTTGTCATCTTGGAGGTCTATCTCTTCATCTTGATCTCGGTGGAACGGATCCTGCGCAAATTCGTTAAGTGTTATATAGGAGACACCTTCTAAGGTTAAGAATCCCACCAGAGGTAGCAGGAGTGCAACAGGTAATAATACTTATCTTATATCAAGAGAATAGTTCTCAGGCCTTTTGCCTACACGACGTTGATAGATAAGTCCTTTGACCTCCCTCTTGTCATGCCTATTCCTATGAGCTTCTGCAGTCCTCGCGTAGGACTTTATCTTTCTGTCATGGGACAAGAGATAATTTTCTCGCCTAAGGTGATATAACGGTTAAAGGCAGTAACGGTAGGTTGTATTCTTTGTAAAACGTAAAGGTAGGAAATAAACAAAAAGAACGTGTGAAGAGCTCATACTCGGAGTCCCAGTGACCCCTTTATATACTCCCACTTCACCTCGCCTGACTCATACCTTTCGTCACGCAAACCCTGTGACTCATAACCATGAGTCATGTAAAATCAGTCAGACCACTCCTATGAGTCGCTGCGTAGCGTGCCTAAAACCAATGAAAACATAATAACTAAATCAGGTGCACAACTCGCTGCACCTGCGTGAAACCCATGACTCATAATTTGAGTCATGTGTGAAAATCATAAGATCATATGACTCACAACTGTGAGTCATAAACAAAGAAACATAATAACCTGTGATGCACGAGTGAGCGTCATGGGAAATCCTAACATACCAATGGCTCGGGATTTCAAGTTATATGAAATCTGCCTTGCTTAGTCACAGTTTGTGATAGGTGTTCTGGAACAGCATCCTCCCCTGGGTGACCAACTGCTTCCACTCGACTCCTCCCTCAATCCTCACTTACCAGGCCTGCATCTCCTCCTTGGTGGTCCTCCTCTCCTATAAGTATCACATGGCGGCTTTGAGGATCGCTTGCTTGCCGCCCAAAGTGAACCTGGCCTCAGCCAGGCTCCCTCGGTCCTTTACCTCAGTGTTAGCAAAAAGAGCTCCAGACTCTATCCAGGCCCTGTCGCTCAGGCTGCAGGGTAGCACCCACTCTCTTCTCTGGCGGACGTTCCGGCTGTTCCTGGCGGTTGGCTCCCACATTCCTATTGACGGCATAGCTCACGCCCTCACTCAAATTGCCACCAGGCGGCCTCTGCCAGGTTTGAACAGGTACGTGATCCCAGGGGCAGTCGACACTCTTGCCTCCTCACGAAGATATTCCCTTTTAAAAGTTGCTATCCGCTTCCTCCATTTTCTGGACTGGGCTCTGCAGGCTCCCCCCCCCAGCACTACCCTTATCCTTCGCCTAAGGGCCTGCATTCCTTCATGGGATTGGACTGCTTTCTGGCTGGTAGAATATAAGAAATGAAATCTGCTAACCGCTATCTAGTAGCACTCACTCCCTAGAATGAGCCAGACAAGCCCACCACCTGCCCGGCCTGTTGCCTTAAGCCAGAGACTATGCAGTACACCGTGCTCTCCTGTCCCTCCAAGGACCCCTCGAGAGTCCTCCATATCCCCAGAGTAGATGCTCTGGGCTGCGGGGCTTCCCTCTGGCCCAACATGAACCTCACATCTGACCTTGTACAATACATTTCACATACTAGAACCAACTTTGCCTCCACTATGGGTGGGGCGCGGGCATTGCCCAGTGTTTTTTTCATTTCAGATTGAAGTGGTTTTTCTTTCTGGTGTTTTCTCTAGTTTTGACTGGACTTTCCATACTTTGTATTTCCTTCGCGTCAGAGGAGCACTGTCTGTTCTTTTGTGATTGGTCATCCTGCCAGGCACAGTGGATGGCATTACTCACAGGTGGAGGTTTTTTGGTGAAGATAATATTGCGTTACCATTTGTTGTTTTTGATATCAAGGTTTTGTTTTTGCCATAGCTAGCACTCCATGCAGGTTCTTGTACCTCAGCAAAGAATATATGAGTTAATCAAAAAAAAAGAAAATCATTAGGTTTCAGAATTATCAGGGAACACAGAAGTGATCTTATCAATGTATTCGTTATACTTTGATACCTACTTTTGTTATGCGCTTTCTTGACCATTTTCTGAGAAACCTGATTGGCCTCACTACAATTTCCTTGACTTATAATTGGCTGCCGCTGAACACTGGGGATGAAGTGGTGATTTGCACCAGGGAGGACGCCCTGGGTGGCAATCAGAGCAAGGGAGTGAGCACCAATGTCAATAGGGCGGTGGGAAAAGACAGCTGGCAAAGGCCGAGTCGTCTTCCAGCAGGGGGGATAGGCATTACCCTTCAGGGCTATCGAGAAGGCATGATTGGAATCAGGGTCCGTGCTCTGAGATGCCAAGGGGAAGGAGAGGGCCAGCCTTACTGTAGATGAGGAAACCTTTCACCTCGCATCCAGTATGTCCTGTGCGTCTGACGCACAGGATGCACGCGATACAAACCGTTAATCGGGATGCACCGGCACTGCCCCTGGCATCCGGAATCCTTCTTCTGCACCGCACTGTATCTAGATGTTATCTGGATGCTGACCCCTGCATGCCTTGTATCCTGAAAACTGTCGCCATCTTGCCCCTGCGTCGGGACACTCCTCTTTGGGTCCCAGTGACGTCCTCAGTCACCTCAATTCTTCCGCCTATCATCCTGACGGAGCTAGACTGCCCTTGGTCAGCTCAGGAGCTCGCGCTCTATATCTCCCCCCTCCTAGTGCCCTACAATCTAGGGCATCTGTGTCTAGATGATATGACTTAACCCCAGACCTTATGACCTGTTATGTTCTCCTCTAGATTATCTCATACCTGGCGCTCATGTCTGGACTTCTAGACATACCTGGCGAGGTGTATAGATTTTGCGCAGGCGAAACTGGCCTGGTCGGGACTCCTTTAGCGTGAGCCTACCCTGATCGTTTTCACGTACCGAATTCTATCCCAGGTTTGCAGCGCCTTCAGAATCCTGGGCGCGCACTTCTTAGAGAATCTGGACGCTGTCCACCACAGTGCCTCTAAGATCGAGGTCTGCTCCCTTATAACTCATGTTTATTGACTTGAACTCAACAGGGCTATATCGGCTATGCTACTACATCTTGTGATATTTACTAGCACCAATTTCCCCCCCCCCCCTCGCGGCTTCTTGCCATAGTTGCTCAAACCCTTTGATTATGAACATGCTCTGTCTGCATCTGTCACTCCCGATTCAGGCAATACTATGAGTCTCCTGCCCAGTGCCCACATCCAGCACCCTGTAGCCATCTACTAACTGATGACCAGCGTCAAAATCGCCTGCCTGTATGCTTCACACATCAAGGAAATCCTCCAGACTGAGCCCAAGCCGAGGGCCAAGATGTCGGAAATCAATGATCTAGCTGTCGGTCGCCAAACATTCTGTAACTTTGAGGGGATCAGCTTGACTTGTCAAGCCACAATTGAGACACTCCAGGTGGTCACCATAGGGCATGCAGCTGCTATCTGCAGTGTCATTCATGCCCTGCGAGAAACCGCTACAGTGCCGGAAGCCGAACCGCGGGATCATGGATGAGTCAGTAAGTTCCTAGCTGCGGTGATAGGACTGACAATGGGCGGAGTTTGATTTCTAGCATTCTAGGTCGGCACTCACTATGTCCCAGTCATTGTCATAGGCTTCCAGCCGATCCGGTTGGACGCCATGGTCTTGTACCATCTTTTTCTCAATGGTTTGACAAACGCTTTGTACAATCATCTGGACTCTGGACAGACATTTACACCAAATTTGTCTCCGCCATTCAAACAGGTCCTATTTGTTTTGTGACAAGTTAGCCAGATTCACAGCTGACATACAACAGGAATTATAGGTCCCAACGGGCAAACAGCTGGGGCTTCCAGTCCTTCTGCACAATATTAATCCCTGTTTGCCACGCCCTGAGGGTATGGCAAAGTGTCATGCAAGTCAAGGAAATCATGGTAGCATTGATCATGTCGATGAAATTGGAGTCTACGTGACCTCGCATTTCGTGCCCGGCATAGTACTTACTTTATATTGCGTTTGGAATGTGTGGAGCAAGGAATCGTAGGCGCAGACCCTGGGTCCAGTTCATTAGTGGTCAGCACTATTCTGTACTCTAGGATACATAACCACCGGAGACAAAGCTCATACCATTTCAGGTCGCACATGCACCTGTCATCTTTCAGGGTATGGTCCACCCTCCATGCTGTAGGTCCGCGGTCTTCTGTGAGGCCATATAAATTTACTATGTCATTCTTCACATCGTAGATGAACTGCACTCGTATGCCAATGAGTTTGTTGCATATCTGTCACTATTAGTACCATACATGACATCTCAACACGTCGAGCTGACTTTACTTACTATGATTAGGCTGTCCTCTGATGGCTCTATTCCCTCTGCAGGGGGAATGGAATGCTGCACCTGATACGAAACGTGGTGGACTCTAGATGGCAATACAACCAGATTCGGGAGTGGGTCAACAACAATAGTATAAGTGAGAATTAGATCCTTTGCCAAGTCTAAGATGCTTCGTTCAGTGCCCATGACCTTATTGCGCCTCGTGCTAGTTCCGTTCCAGCTCTCTTGATCACTAGCTGGACTTGAGCTTCTAACATCTGATGACTGTGCACTATCATGGTCCAAGGGAGAGGAAAATCGTCCTAAACTTGACGATGGAAAGACATGCAGGTTACAGGCACCACGGTGAATTATCTTCCTGCGAAGAGTTAGCATCCGCTGAGAATCATCTGCACATTGTGAGCTAGCACGGGTCAAAATACGCACTGCTTTCGTCCAGGTGTCCGCACAGCTCTTTGCTGCTTGTGCTATGTGACAACGGCCTAATGTGGATCTGTCAGCAGTATCGGAGTCTCCATCTGGCTCAGTTTCCACTACCTCCAGTGACACCAGATACTCTTCACACCTATTGTCCAATACATGCCCCGTTTCTGCGTTTCTCTGGCCAAATCGGGTTCGGTTTTGTGTTCAATACGCAATGTAGTCTTGCTTGCAGTGCTGTGCAGGTGCTTGGTTGGTCGTGTTAATGTGTTCGCAATAGGCATCAGAGAAGAACAACAATAGGACGGCTGGTTGTTTGACCGTCTGGTAGGGGAGCTGTGAGCATTGTTTTGCTGTGATTGGCATGCTGATATTGGTCTCACGGATGCTGTGGCATCAGGCCCGATGTCCTGGTTACGCTCGGATATATTAGCAACTCGGAGGGCCAGCTGACTGCCTGCATGTGCTGGTTCTTTTGGCGTTTTTTAATTGATACTTTGATATCGCAGGGTAGAAAAGATATAAACAAAGGCCAGATTTGTATGGTGAGTACAGAGAAGGTCTGGGGTTTCTCTGGTTTTCTTGTGTCTAGTGGGACGTGCCAGGTCTTATACACTAGGGCTCAGGGGGGATTGGTATAATCCCAGCCTATCACTCAGTATTGTTGCGAAAGAGTCTGCTACAAAATGACAGCTTTGAGGGTTCAGCATGGCACTCATGATTGAATAATACTGTCCTACACTCGGCCGTCTTAGCCCATAGTGAATCTTAGGTAAAAAAGCTATCATTCTACAATGTTGCGAGAGAATTGTCTATAAAATGTAATTTTCGGGAATATTCAGCCATATGGCGACAACAAACACATAGCAGACTGTCCTCGAGTACTCGACTATAATCGGATGTCCCAAGTGTGGAGTGATATGCAATTGAAACTTCAACCGTATATAAAGCCACCATGCAAGTCAAATGTGGCTACAAACAGTAGAGTTATGCGACAAGATCTGTTACTCGACATTTAGGATGCCTGAAAGGGACTAGGAGAAACAATGTTCATGTCTAGGTATGGAATTAGCATGGCTGAACGTCAGTTGAAACATCCTAACATCAAGCAATAGGCAAGATCAGGGGGCGCTGACTTGAGAGGAGGCCCGAAATAGACTGGGACAGCAAGGTTCTAAGAATTGTGATTGTATTCTACACCCGGGCGGCCATGAATATGAGATTTGCCACCAAGGAGGGGGGTAGGAATCCCAGGGGCCCGACTGCAGGTCTGAGAGTAAGAATGCCTGATTTGAACATGGAAGCAAGGAACATACAGGTAGGATACATCTAATGATTGGTAGTGGAGGAGAAGAATACAGGGTATAGATGCTGAAAGAATAAAAATTCGGCACAACAGACGCCAGAGGCCCAACACCAATACAGGGGCGGTCCAATACTACTAGAAGACATCAAAACAAAAGAAAAAGTGTATATAGCAAGCCCCAGAATGTGGGAGAAGTTTGAAAGAGACGTAGAAAGACGCAGAAGAAGGACTTCATCATCGCCGCGAGCTGTGGAGATCTGTACAATCTAGAACTAAACAACAAAAATGAAGTCCTCGGCCATAGTACCAGACATGGAAAACATCAGTACCGCAGGGCATCATCATGGAGACAACAGGCAGAGATCCTAGGGATCCCTGACTAAACAACAAACATACTAGCAGGATCTGCCTTGGTGCCAAAGGCGAAAAAACAAGCAGACCTCCTTACAATGCCGAAAAGAAGACCTCCAGTCTAAACTGCAAACAGAACAAAATACTTTGGCACTAAACAAGAAAAAGAAAAAAAGCCCTCCATGCTAAACCCGAAAAAAAACCCGCTAAGAAGAACCCCTCTTGGGACAACTAGAAGAAAAGATTGGATCATCCATGGCCGGAGCCTCAGCAGTTGTAGGCAAGGTGACTTTGGGACCAGCGGCCCCCGTGAGCTGTCCAGGTCGGGTCCCCTGAAACATGCTCTTTATGGCGGGGGGGCGTAGCGTTGCCTTAACCTTTTCCTTTGTGCGGGGGTGATTTGGAGGAATTCTGGTGCACCTTTAGGGCGTGTGTTTCCCCAGCATCTGGCAGAGAAGTAGTTGCTGGCCATGGAGGAGTAAGAGCCAGAGGTGGGGGAAGCACTTCAGGCGTGGGGGGGGGGAGGAGCCAGAAGCAAAGAGTTGGGCAGTGGGAGGGGAGAAGAGAATGGTGGCGCTTCGGGGATATGGGTTGTGAGATCAGAAAGATGACCCGGTTCTATTTCCAACAGACTCTGAGAGACACTGTCGAATGTGGCATCATGCCCACGTCCACGTGCCTGAGACGCCTGGCCAGCTGCAGCATTCCGCATGTATTCAGCCATCCAAGGTATCTTCTCAAGACTCTCCTGACTGGATCTCTGCTTCTCCTGTCTGGACCGGCCAGACGGCAGTGGGTCTGACTGTGTCAACTGGCGCAGGGGGGTTTCTGGACAACAACAGGAGCTTGAGACTCTGCTGGTGGATGCTGTTGGTTTATGAGGCTGATTCCGTGACTGGACCAATGAGGAAGATGGCTGTCCTGACTTGCGCGGTTGTTGGGGCCGGGCGGCGGCGGTCTGTTCTGGGAGGCGGGAGGGGCTAGCGGCGGAGGACTGTTCTCGGGAGTGTGAGGGGCCAGCAGAGGGGGACTGTTCTCGGTAGTGGGAGGGGGCAGCAGCAGGGGACTGGTGTCGGCGATGCGAGGGGCCAGCTGGAACAACAGGATTTTTGGGGGGAGGCTTGGGCCCGGTGGGGAAGTACATAATCCCTGACCGACTCCACGTCTGGGCTGCAGAGATGTTACTTTCTTGTTCCTATTGATGTGGTTAGCTATTAGGTGTTGATGATGAAGTTAGCTGAACTCAGGTTAGAAACTGAGACTTACATTCTGCTCGTCATCTATAAAAATCGGTTTGGTGCCCAGAGCACCTAGGGCTTCATCCACTCCATATTGGCAGTCCATTTCCTCACCCCGAGACTCATCATCACTGCCACTTCTTTCATCCACCTCCTCCGTGACTCCCCGGATATCAGCCAGCTGTCCATGGCGATCCCAGATATCCTTGTCAAAAACAGGATACCACCCAAGCACAGGCTCCGCCATGCATGCTCCCTCTACTCTGCCGTCCAATGACTCGACAACCATGAGATCGAGAGGCCCGTTTCCGTCCTGCTGGTTGGCCAGGACCGACGTACAAACGTCATCATCCTGATACAAGAAGATTAGGTCCGACAAAGGAAGGTCCTCTGAGGGGTCCTAGCGTAACAAACTGGCACCCTGACTGATCACGCCGATCAGATACCGAGGATACCGAATTTGCTCCTAAACATGCTACACCTTGATCCCCCGGAGGACCACGTTAATGCTCTGCTAATCCTCCACACCACAGACCAGCCCCTGGTTGGAATGGCTAGAGTATCATGGGTGGTCTAACAATACGTACTGTGCAGCCGGAGCACCTGTTCTGCGTACCCTGTGCATCCTGATCCCCCGTTGACAACCATTCTGGGACCAAAGGGGCTACACTACTATTAATACATTTTATCAAATAGTACGAATTCACAAATCACTAAGATGACTTACTTGAACCTCCCACCACCTCCTTACTTGAACCTCCCACCACCTCGTCACTTGAACCTCCCACCACCTCGTCATCCCTACCCAGTTCCGCTCGGGCGCACTCATTCGTGGTCTGCAGCTTCTTGACCCCATCCCAGGCCAAGAGCCTCATGTGACGACCGGGTTTGCCACTGTCTTCAAGCCAGTACTTGGATTGTCCCCGCTCAAAGTGAGCCAAAACGGGGGGAAGTGAGTGGGCGAATACGGAAATTAATCCCCATCAAGCTTCGGTAAGCCGGGCAGGATCCCTCCTGAGCATGCTCATGTATGTCTTGACTTACGCGCACCAGCTCCTGTACGCCTCGGTAGGCCTCTGCTAATCGTGGAACCTGCACCAGCTTTTGGCGCAGGCAATATCACTGAACCGCCCGCTGAGAGATAAATGTAAGCCATGAGAAAAGCTGTTCGGCGAGTCTTTTTAGTTGAGCTATCACTTACTTTGAATTCTCCACCGGTAGGGCGTAAGACAGCTGTTGGTCAGGTGTTTGAGTGTGGCTGATCACAAATATTAGCTAGGGGCTCCCGATAGTATAGTCCCTTAGGTCAAGTTTTGATGAGTTCTTACGCTCGTTTCTATGCTCTAATGTGGGCTGCTGCATGTAGCTCATTCTTCCTGCGTTTTTCACTGCTGTCAGTGCTGGTGTCGCCCTCAGTTATGGGGCATCTGTAGAGTGTTCACGCCGGGGCGCTAGTCACGCTGCTGTATACAATAGGAGCGGAGTGTTCTCTGCCGGAGAGTAACAGCTTGGGCTCGCTAAGGACAGCTTCGGTGATGTACTAGGGAGAATAAAGATAACCGTTCCACCGAGTATATTAGAATACTGTCTGTCGAAGTCTCCCGTTTCCAGAGTTGAAACCGGCGGCCTTTTTAAGTACATGTGTTTGAGTAGGATCATGAATTCTCACTCATGTTCTTACTCAATCAAAGCATAAAACAAACTAAGTATCAACCAATACTTAAAACAAAACATAAAACAAACTAAGTATCAACCGATACTTAAAACAAAACATAAAACAAACTAACCGAGTACCAGGTCCGGTTACAGCATCTAAGACAAGTGGGTAGGTTAGTATCGCTAACACTTTGAGAAAGGGTTTTGATGAACAAAACTTACTTCGATTTTTCGCCTGGGGTCTCTATGGTCTTTGGAGGTGTTTTCAAAAACTTGGACCGAGTGTGCAGCGCATTTGCCTATGGAGCGCCACCGGAGTGACCCTAAGCGGAGCGTAAGGCAATAAGGGAGGGAAAACACAATATTTGTGATGCGGAATCGGCGCCAGTAGAGTGCCCCATGGTGGGGTCCTCAGCAAAGCTGAAAAAGAAAGTAATGAACACACAACAAGTCCATGATGCTAATCACAGGGTGCCTGAGAAGGCCAAACCTGTGGCGTACGGGGGAATTCCTTGGTCCGGAGCCCCAGCAGAGTGTGGAAGATTAAAGTTAAGAAAAAGGACCGAGTCTGTGATGTGGATCTGGGGAGTATGGCTGGGAAGGCCAACCTCACAGAGACCGTGAGGGTGGGACTAGGAGTGGTAAAGAACGAGAGTTTGATGTAGAGGGAGGAAGAATGAGGGACTAAGGCACACTGGTACATCTTATTCTATGTTGCGCTAGCGTGATACCATGTGTATGTGGTACACAAAATTCGCCACTCCACCAGTAATTAGATGACCACCACCAGACCCTCATCTTATTTTGGAACCCCAACTACCCATCTTCACCCCCTGCATCCAGACAATACAAGGGCAATGTCCACCACGGACAGTGTGTCACTGGGTTACCTAGGAAAGACTCACTCATACACAAGGTACCGTATTAATTGAAAAGTTGCCTGGTCAGTATCATGAATCACACATGACACAACCGCTAACATAAACTAAATCTAGGAAATCATACCCATTGGCCCCTGCGTCGTCTAATCCATTACATTAGAATCCTAAGAGGTTACAGTGATGTGATTCACGGGCTGCCTCTTCCGCTTCACGAACCGCCTCTGACACAGCTCCTGAGGGGCGGTGTATCTAGGCAGATAGCACGAGGTCATCATCATAATGACCTTCTGCATCCCCATTGAGGGCGGGTACTCGATACTGCATCAGACCCACTGGGGCACCAGGATCTCGGCCCCAATCGATTACATCAGCTTCATTAAGATATGCATGCCCCCAGATTGGTGGGGCTGATGGCCTCCCATCCTCTCCATCCCAGTAACAGTGTACAATCAGATCCAGTGGGTCCTGTTTGACAGGATTCAAGAGTAGCCAAGTATGTAGCGTTTTATGGCCTTCAATGAAGACCACCTCAACCAAAGGTAGTGGTTTGTCAGATGACTTGAGGAGCAACTGGTGCCGCTCACCGGTAGTGCCAGTAATGTACGGGATTCGGTAGTTTGGTACCCATCTGACAATCATGGCGTACAATCTGCGGACATCATAGGAATCTATCTCACCAAATTGCATGCCATGGATGTGGGGGTGTTGCCAATGGAGAGTCAAATTGTTATTACAATGAGCCGGCCCCTGGCTTCTGTACCCCCGGGATGGCCGGACCCAAACGAGACGTACTGCATAGTGGCACCCAAGGAGGGCATTCCAATCTGTACCATTACATTTAGAAAGTAAAACCCACATCTATGGGGGAGATGATCGAACCTGTCAGCCATTGCCAGCCGTATGGTACAACAATCTTGTTTGGGGACCCGGCCTGGACCCGTGGCAGCTGTTCTTGAGGGGCATTCTGGCCCGCATTCGCAGCCTGGATTTCTGCAGCCTGTTCAGAGGCAATAGGACTGGCATTGGCAGCCTGGACTCCCACGACCTTTTGCAGAGGAGCATTCGGGACCCCTGGAGGAGCCAGCCCTATGTTTGCCGCCAATTGGCCAAGGTACCAGTGTGTTGAGCCACTAACAACTAGGTCTGCTTGAGGCATAGAGCCTAGAGCGTCATTCTGGCCGGCATCACTACCGTGGACTCATCCCGCCTCTTGATGTAGGTCATTCGGTGCACCTTGGAGAGCCCGACCTAGCTTAGATGCTGGCAATAGATGTCCCCAGTTAGCTGTAGTGCCAGGCGGGAGTAACGTAACATTGATGGCCACATCCTGAGAGGCCACTGTTGGGCCCTGTTCTCCTTGACCTGCTTGTGCTAGCATAGTGTGCTTCAACCTTTTCCCACAATCCTTGATAAGATGAATGATGGCATCATTGATCACATTAATCCTGGCAGGGTTCGGAGAAGGTTGTGCAGTTAGTAGGCTGTCACAAGCTGGGTGCAATCTCCTCATACTACAGAGGATATCTAAGAAAACATTGTTTGGTAGAGCATGGACATTGGTATAGTTCCTGGATAGCATCGGACCTTTCACTGTCTATCACGATTTATCATAGAGCTGGCCATTGTCGTTGGTAAATCCGATAAGTGTCTCCTGCTCACTGACTTTTCGACCTTGGTGGGGGCACTAGGAACCAATTTTCCCAGTTAGCATAATATTGGAAATCCCACACGATTGCTCCGGTAGGGCATGCACCGCGGGCCCAATGTTCGGCGTCTGGACGTACTGCAAATCGTTGTTATCTGCATTCATTTCATCAGATGCAGGGTCTCGATTATTGAGGGACTCTCTATTTGCGTGTTCTTGATCTCCCGAATACTATGCATTGTAGATACTTTTGTTAGTACGCCAAAGACTTCCCTTCCTATATGCAATGATTACTTTATATATCAGAGTCCCTGAGGCTTAGGCAACTTAAACAAATTCAACTTTCAAACCTTGATGCTCAAGGCATTGTTGCAGTTATCTGATTCATGGTAGAAATACAGGACGGAAAGGTCCTAATAAAACTATATTCCAGAACCTCTAGGCGAAGATAGGGGATCAAACGTAACATGGCACCCCCTGCGCTAAACCTGTTCAACATTTCAATGTATCTAGTTCCTGGACCTACCGGCGTCCTTCTATACTCACACCAGTAAATGCAATCATTCGATTCACAATCTTGCATTTACTACACTATCTTTTGATTACCAACCACATGCACTGCTTCCATACCTGTCAAACATTCGTTCTGTTGTCCGAAATATACCTAGGGCAGTCCTTACGAGAAGGATCTATGAACAGCGATCAGCAATGAGGGGATTCCCTGTTGTTTACGATACAGCATATGCCCTCTACTGCTTGCATTAATCTGGCGGAACGCTACGCATTGCTCTCAAACCCCCTAATGCATAGCGGGGAACAGAGGGATTCGTATTATGAATCCGATGCGGACCTATGGGGATGTGAACCTGATGCTCCCACTAATGCGCAAGCAATTGTTAACACCTGCTGAGCAACCAGCCAACTCGCGTATGTGTAATGGGGGCTCCCTCAAGTAGATGGTTCCTAAGGATGTGACTGCACCAAACTTTCAGTCTCTCGAACAGAGCTCTTGCAAAATGTGAAGAATAAAAGAAAGGGTAAAACTTAACATCATTAAGCTCCAGCTTATCTCAATGAAAGTCTCTTGAGAGGGTGTTGATTCTGTCAGGGTAGGACAGTTCTCATATAATGTGTAAGTAGTCAGACTTATACCAAAAACTCCCCTATCACGTCACCTGACCAACACAACTGTGCCCTTCTCTCTAAGGGTTGCCCCGGGCCCATTACCGCATCCCCGAAGGGCCTAAGGTATCAGTGCACTCTAGCAGAATTTTCCCATATGCACATCAGTCCTGCGAGGTCTTTACCAATACACTAGTCGAAGTGAAAACCTCTGCATATCGGTGTCTCCGCAGTGGCTAACTGTCAACTCACCTGGGAAAGCTAACTGTATGACTCTCTACCCATGAGCAATGCTCTATGCAAGCACCTGTAGCCATCAGGTGTCTTCTGGTTAAGTTCTATCTATCTTGATTGCAAACTTAGAAGGTCTTATGGCGCTCCAGCAGAGAGTTGCGACAGTGGCGGGACCCATGGGCACTACCCACAGTCCCTTACCCCCGACACAGCACTCAACGTGATAGGTATCATGCTATTAGAGTCTTCCAACAACCCATAAAGAGCCTACAGCAAAGCAGCAGGTATAGGCATAATTGGTGTAAAACCTTCCTCAATGTCTGCAGCACTAGCCTGGACTTCTCGAGGGACCCTTGCGCATAGCTTATGCTAACTCTGTCAGGTATGGTCCGTTCTACTCCATTCAGGTTTTGGAGATGGCATGTGAGCTTCTCACCTTACCCCGCTTGTATATCCTGCGAACAGCTTCCGGCCGGACAGACGGCAGCGACCTATACACTGTTATGGAGATATCCGCATGGATTCCATTTAATTTGTAAGACAGCAACTCCACCCATTTTAGCCCATGACGCCCGGGGCGAACCCTGGGGCCGCAGGTACCTCTTAGGAATATTCCTGCCAAGTTACAGCATGTTCCCAGCACTATTACTCCTCCTGGAGCCTTCCAATCATCCTGTAATCAATTCCTCCTTGATTGTTCTTGTGTGACAAACAAATCCTAATAGTTCCCCGAATTCCTCTGTGAATGTATTTCCGACAGAAGGTAGGGTAATAGTTTCCCAAAGGTAGGATAAGTATGTCCTTGGTGATACGAAACTGGTCTCCACAGTAGGGTAACTTGACTTTCCTAGGTAGGGTAAACTTACCTGGCCTTTCGACCTATCCTTAAGTCGCCCCGGATATAGTCACTTTATTCGCGCTACATAGCTACACCTATTCCTTAAGTATCTTCTGTTCTATGGGATACCCAGACTATTGGAGATCTCTTTGGACATAGTCTCACATGTCATCCTGGTCTACCATTCAACCTCTTGGTCTTATGTATGGGCGTAGACTTAGGTTGCCATGGCGCTATTTCGTAGGGTCGTTACATCACTCCCGTCTTCTCTAAGGACCAACCCGGTCAGCTAACGTTGTCTTTTGTTTCCCCGGTTCATCTCTCCCTCCAAGCTATGGCCTCGGGGTTCATGGGGATACCGATGGTGGAAATCCTGCATTGCTTCTGAGCCAGTACCATCTAGCATCGCATCTGGCTCCCAAGAGTTCTCCTCTACGCTATAGCCTTCTCATGAAACTAGGGATTGTAGAAAGCCATTTGGAAACTTCGCTTTCATGTTACCATACCATCGACTGCCTACAACTGCCTCAATCACCTAGCTCAGCTCATTATCCCCTATTTCGGGAACCTGGACTTCCTCAGTCCTTTTTCCACTTAGGTCCTCGCGATAGGGTTCTGGGCATCCACCATTGGATACTCGATGGATTGACCAACGGGCAGGCAATTGGAGTTCATAAGCTTGGTTACAAACCTTAGCCTTGACCACAAAGGACCCAAACATTTGGTGGTCCAGCTTCTCCATAGGTCCCTTAGTGCAGATGTTCTTTCAATTACGTATCACGCGGTCAGCCCTCTATGTCCTGCCATTTGTCCCATCTTCCACCATAGTGTATTCTGGCACAGGCAACCGGTTCTGGTCATGCCACCTCCGCTGTCTCTCTTAAGCTCGCTTAAGTGTATCGCGGACTGCTTGCCAGACACATTCCCAATTCCTTACCAATAGCTCGCTACTGGGATGAAAACCTTGCGGCTCCGAGACTGCTCCTGACCAATTGGTCCATAGGTTGGAACCATAGTTGATCTCGAACGGATACAACTTAGTGGACTCAGAGGTGGATGTATCATGCGCATACTCCACTAAAGGTAGTAGCGATGCCCAAACATCCTGTTTATACGAACAATACCTGCTGAAGTATTGTTCTAAGGGGTGGTTCACCATCTCAGTCTGCCCATCAGTTTCCGGATGGAAAGCGGTCGATAACCGTAGTTTCAACTGCAATGGTTGCATTTGGCTCATCCTAAACTTGGATGTGAACTGGCTATCTCAGTCGGAGATAATAGATTCTGGGAGCCCATGGAGTCCCCAAACCTCCTTCAGGAATATCAGAGCCATATCCTTGATTGGGACTTCCATGGCCAAAGGTATAAAGTGTGCCATCTTTGAGAATCTATCCACAATTACCCAAATTTTGGAATGACCTTCTGATTCTGGTAATGCTACTATGAAGTCCATCCAGATATCCATCCAGGGCCTTAAAGGTACTCCGACAGGTTCCAACCAGCCAAACTTCTTATGCTTAACGGACTTGTTCCATTGACAGGTATCACAAGTACGAACATAGTCCGTAATACTCTCATCCACCTTAGGTCAAAAGAAGTTAGCCCTAACCCTGCCTACCACCTTGTATGTCCCAAAGTGTCCTGTAATATGGGCGTCATGTTCGGCTTCCATGATCCTATCCTTCAGATCATCTGAGTCAGGAATATACTACCTATTCTTATATAGGAGAAGATCTCTCTCTCCAGTCAGATTCCTGTATAGCAGGGTATCTCTCTTTATCGTCAGATTCTGGTCGACACCTTTGTCTCCGGCCAACATAGCCTTTAAGTCCCTCATATATGCGGGATCCTGTTTCGCAGTACTTCGCCATGCATCCAAAAATACTGATTGCAATTAGTAACCTTGACAAGCTGTCAAGGAGCGTGGTTGTATGACGTCTCGCTCTTGGACCACCACCCATTGTCCAGGGCGAAAAAATATCTTTTGTCTCTCTGACAGAGGATTACTCTCCCCTTCAGGGCCGTAGTCCCTATGCCTAGATAGTGCATCCGCCTTCATATTCAGCCTTCCTACACAGTAATACACCTTGAAATTGAATGGCTGCAGGAACTCCGCCCAGTGATGTTGCCATTGGTTGAGGATTTTAGTACTATTAAAGTACTCTAGATTCTTGTGATCCGTATAGATCGCAATTTCACCCTCTACCAATTGAAGCAAGTGATCCCATTCCTTGAAAGCCGCCACTATGGCAGTCATCTCGTTATTATGGACATCATACTTTATCTCAGCTAGGTGCAACTTACGGCTATGAAAGGCCACTGGGTGCCACTTGTCATGTTCACAAAATTGAGAAAGCATGGCACCTAATGCAAAGTCACTCCCATCTGTCTCCAGTCTGGTGGATCATACAGGATCGAACTGTGCTAGGATTGGCTCTGAAGTGAATCCTTCCTTTAAATACCTGAAAGCCTGATCAGAAGCAGGGGTCCAATCAAATCGGACATCCTTCTGAGTTAGTGTAATGACCATACATTATAGAGCTATGGCAACCTAGGTCTACACCCATACATAGGGCCATGAGGTCATATGGTAGACTAGGTGGGCATGCCTGAGCATGTCCGGGAGATATCTGATGGTCCGGGTATCCCGAAGAACAGAAGGTACTTTAGATATAGGTGTACCTAAGTAGTGGAGGTAACGTGACCATATGGGCTTCGTCCTAAGGATGGGTCGAAAGGCCGGGTGAGTTTACCCTATCCATGTAAGTCACGTTACCCTACCATGGAGACCAGTTTCGTGTCACCATGGACACACTTACCCTACCTTTGGGATACTATTACCCTACCTTCCGTCGGGAACGTTCTCGGAAAGATTCCGTGAAATGTTAGGATTGTTTGTTATACAATGACGATCGACGGGCACTTGCTCGCACATTGATCGGAAGACTACGGGAGGAGCTAGAGTGCTCCGAACATGCTGTAACTTGGCAGGATTATTCCTAACAGGTACCTGCGGCCCCAGGGTTCGCCCCGGGCATCATGGGCCATAATGGGTGAAGTTGCCATCTTACTAGTTAAATGGAATCATGGAAGACATGTCCATAACACTGTAAACATCGCTGCCGTCCGTGCGACCGGAAGCTGTTCGCAGGATATATAAGGGGGCCAAGGTGAGAAGGTCAAGTACCTTCTCCAAAAGGAACGGAGTAAAACGGACCAAAACTGATGGAGTTAACGTGAGCTATCAGGAAGGGTCCCCAGAGTAGTCCCGGGTAGTGCCGGAGACATCTGGGAAGGTTTTACGCCAATCATACCTACACATGCCCCTTTGCCGTAGGCTCTTCATGGGTTGTTGGAAGACTGTAATAGCATGATACTTATCACGCTGAGTGGTGCGCCGCAGGTAAGGGACCATGGGTAGCGCCCACGGGTCCCGCTACTGACACAGTTTTACGTGGGAGCGTCGTGGACCCCGTAGGTTCACAATCAAGAAAGATAGAACTTAACCGGAGAACACCTGATATCTACGGGTGCTTGCATAAATCATAGCACATGGGAAGAGAGTCATTTAGTTAGCTTTCCTAGGAGTCTCGACAGTTACCCACTGACGAGACACCGATGCGCAGAGGTTTTTCACGCCAGCAGGTGTATTGGTAAACACCTCGCAGGAACTGACGTGCATATGGGAGATTTCTGCTAGAGTGCGCTGACACCTGAGGGCCTTCGGGGATGCGGTAATCGTGCCTGCAACCCTTACGGAGAAGGGCATGCTCATGTTGGTCGGGGCAACCTGATGGGGGAGTTTTTGGTATAAGTCTGACTACTTGAAGCTTATACGAGAACTCTCCTGTCCCGACACAATCAACATCCTCTCGAGAGAGACTTTAATTGCGATAAGCCTGAGCTTAACGATATTAAGTTTTACCGTTTACTTTTATTCTTTACACCTTACAAGAGTTGTGTTTGAGAGATTCCAAGTTTGGTGCGGTCGCATCCTTAGGAACCATCTACCTGAGGGAGTCCCCGTTACAGTATATCGTTAAGCGAGCTTCTCGCTTAACTCTCCTCCAGATTTTTGGTTGGAACCGACGTTGACAAGACCACGATGGCTACTCAAGCTTTGCCACCCACGGTCGAAGAAGGAACGTCGAGTTTGGACAGCAGCTTGGATCTCAACGAGAATCCCCTGCAAGCTGCCATCTTTACAGCCTCTATCATTGCAGACACGCGCGGCCTAGGATAATCATCGCATTTATTGATGGAAGCAGCTCCTATTGAACTCCCTAACGAATGTCGAGACTTGGTCCTCCCAAACTCCGGCATCACCCCTCTGTCGTTCCTAAGCGATATTTCTTTTACACAAGGTGTACAAAAGGATAACCCCGAAGCCGCAGAATTGACCGTTGCGGAGTTTACGCGCGACTTTGTCGAGCCCTATATCCTACGAGAAGTGATGCAGGAGATCCCAAGGGCAAAGGGAGAATTGCATAATTGGAATAAGAAGACACAGAAGGTCGTCCGGAAACAGATCATAGATTCATCAGTGGGATGGATGAAAAGGCAACAGAAGGCATTCTTGGTATTGTTGAGAAACCAAGAGACCATGAGGGTACGGATGGAAGCATTGGAAAAGGCTGCGAAGGATGGTTATCAGATTGACGAGGACAATGATGTCCTGATGATTGAGGCGGTTCCTGCAGTGCCCATATTAAAGGAGAAACCTGCGGATTACGCAGGGGAACTGACTCTCTTTGCGAGAAATGAGAAATACAGGCCTCAGTTGTGCCCATTAGGTCTGGGAATCGTGGAAAGCTTAAGGGATCAAGGATCCGAACCTGCTCATTCCTTCGCTCGCCCCTCCTCTCGTTCGCTTTCTGCCTCAGTGGCCCGCAGTCACTCGGTCAGTCCCATAGGGACTGCAAAACCACAGGGTTTACGACGAGTGTCGCCCCAACCGTCGAGACCTATACGAGAACCCTCTCCTTCGATTTCAGTGACGCTGGTACCGTCACCTGTTACTCAGTCGCTCCGTCCTCCCCCCCCCTCTATGTTCGGGGGTAACAAGCCGGATTACCTTCCTTCAGAGTTTTTTGAGCATAATGCCACTCCTGTAGCAACGCCTGCACCAGTACCAATCTCAGCTCCTTGGCCAGCCATCAGACAAGGGTCTCCGGGGCTCGCTGATCGAATTGCAAGGAACTTGAATATGCTGGAAAGGACCTCGAACCGACCCCCTCGTCCCACTACCGCCTCACAAGGCAGCCCTGTCCCTGTCGCGGCTACCCCTAGCCAACTCCGCCGGCCACCGATCCAAGTGCCAACGGCACCGGTTAAACCTTCGGGCAATGCTGGCTTTTCGGGCTTCGGACTACCGCCGGTCACACGAGGACCTTACTGTACCCCCACCTGCCGTGGATACGGGGCAAGACATGACCGATTTTGTTACCCCCCTCCAGTCGAGGTACCAGATAGTCCTCCGGCGGCAGTCAGACAAGACAAGGGAAAGGGACCAGAGAGACGAGAACCTAAGTGTAGATATTGTATGCACAAAGGTCATGAAGGACCTCCAACACACCCAGAGACCTGTCCGGCGTTTGCTGAATGGTTAAAGGTGTTGCAGGCTGCGCCAAACCCGATACCGTCTGGGAGTAACCAGCCGGCAGGCTCAGTGCCGCCACAAGTACCGTCGGGAGGTGGTCCTCCAGATGACGGGAATCGTGGTGGTCAAGGCGAGCGGTTTGATGGTTATGAGAGACCAAGGGAAAACTCTGGCAGAAACGCTGGGGGCAGCGGAGGTGGTAACCTGCCTCCCGGTGGAGGATTCTTTGGGGCTGGCGGAGGGGATCCGGGTGATTCTGACCCTGATGACAGCTCTGATAAGGATGCCAATTCCCTACCTGATGTCACACCCTTTTTAGGACCACGTCGTGCTGGTTGGAATGATGAGAAGAAAGACCAATATGACTGTCGGGCAGATGCACTACGAGAGCGGTTGCAAAACCAACCTCGTTCCTCGGCACAGTCAAGCCACAGGAAGCCAGAGAAGCGAAGCGGCATTCCTACTTTCAAGAGAGTGGTTGCCGATCTGGCTAGCTTTCTGACCTTGGTCGAAGTCAAGTTCCAGTACTTTTCCGATTGCCGTCTAACGGACATGGAAAAGATCAACTTGGTCATACCTCTTCTCGAAGACCAAGCCCCCAACTGGTACCTTGAGATACATGCTTACATCAACCGTGAAGCAGCTAAGCGAGCGGGTATGCCGTTCAACAAGAATGGTCCACTCCGAACTTGGAAAGGCTTCCCTGAATGGTTAGAGCAGAGTCACGGAGGTGACAACGTGAATTGGGATAAGAATCTTCTCGCGTGGAATAACTTGGTGATGACCCCACACCAGAGCAGTCCCTACCTGGATAAGGTTATCGATCTGATGTATAAGCTGAACTACACAGACCACCAACAGGTTAAGGATAAGGTTCGGGCCGGGATATCATCTGAGCTTCAGAAATCTTGGGCGTTGATGACACCACACCCCGAAATCCTCAACGACTACCTAGACTTGCTTCAGCAAGTTGGTCACAATCTCGAAGATGACAAGCGTTTTGGACATCTTAAGGAGGATAAACCCACGAAGCCACGAGAAAGACGAGAGAAGGAGACTTCTAAACCTTCGGGAAGGTTTAAGAAGAAAGAGAAAGGTTCGGGTTGGAAGGACAACAAGACGCGGAAGACCACTAATGTTGGCGCCCGTAAGCAGGCAGGGACGTCTGAGTATGCCATTGCTCATCGAGACATCCCTCAGACCCTGACTGAGAAACGACGCAACAATAAGCAATGCACTACGTGTGGGAGAGAAGGACACTTCTGGAGACAGTGATCGGTTACCTCCCCTGTCGGACATGCTGTGAGGAATACTGCAGGAGTGAAACGGTCACGACCAAAAGCGGAATCCTCTACTAGTGGCAACAAGCGACTTAAGCGCATTGAGGCATCTCGACCGCCGCCATCTGGCCCCAAGCTTTTGGAAGCCCGCAAACCCTCCCCTACTATTATGGAGGTTGACACGGGTGATGAACTAGGTAAGAACCTAATCCTATGACGGAATGACTTTGACTAACTTTCTAGATCTATGCAGATCTTAAGGAAGTAAATGGTCGCTCAAGTAGGACGGATTTAAGGTAAGAACCTATCCGCGATGACTAGCTCTTCAGTATTAACGAGGTCTTTGGCATAGGAATGTCGGAGACTACTTCGTTAGGTAGATGTTATGGTCGCACGCAGTGTTTGGTTTTTCTTTTCCTTCTTAGAATTAAGTTATTTCTTAAGGGTTGTTATTTTAATTCATATTGGACATTTCGGGAAATTACTTTCAGGTTTTTCTTTGATTGAGCATTCTGCTCTGAGGGGTCGCTCTGGACAATGGGAACCGCGCGACATTCGGATGGGGCACAAAGATGCCTTGTTTGGCACCGGTTGACTGGACGTCTCCGGAGAGCAAATGCAGATTTTCTTGTCTTATATGAGTCGTTTGTCTTGTCCTTTGGAATTGGTCTCAGGCCATTAGTCTTGAATAAAAGTTATCTTTCAAGTTTACCTGAGGAGGGTTTAGTACCCGAAATCATGCTGGCGTGATAGTAAACAGCACTCCAATTCCCACTTATTGATTACATTATTCTTGAAAATGTTTACCGACCCGTTGTGGCCGCTCTTGTGTCGAAAGGCAAGAGACTAGCAAGAATGAGTACCAAGAGACAAAGTAAGAAGGCGCGGCACTCTAGCCCACCCAAACATGGCAAGTCTATTCACTTACGAGTGACACTAGATTGGCGCACAGGGTGTAGGCAAGTGAGTGCTAAAGCGTTATTGTTATTAGATAGTGGAGCTACTGGTCCTGTACTAAGTAGTAAATGGATTAAGAATACCCAAGCTCCTTGTGTATGGAGAAGAATCCAGACTCCAATACATGATGCAAGTGGTAACCGCATACCAGGATCCGGTCTTCATTACACCAAGTCCTTGGATCTGAAGATAGGTGATCACGTGAATGGTATGCGTTTCGAGGTAGCAGATATGGCTGACACTCGAGTCGATGGCTATCTACCTATGTCTTGGTTAAAGGACCACAACCCAGACATAGATTGGAAAGTAGGATCACTGACCAGGCGCTCAGATTTTTGTAAGGAGAATTGCCTGACAAAGCAGAGGCGGTTAGTATATATGTCCGATGAGGAGTTATTGGCAGAGGATCCCAAAAATGTGTATCTTTTAGGGACAATACAATTTGCCGATGAGAAGGGTGAAGATGTCACTATCCAACTCTTACCCGAGTATAAGGATTATGGGGACATCTTTAGTCAAGAGCGAATAGAAGCCCTGCCGGCGTATTCTAAGTACGATCATAAGATTGACTTAATGCCGGGGACAGAGCCTCCATTAGGGCCTATTTATCCACTGTCGGAGAAGGAGCTGAAGGCGCTCCGCGAGTTTCTCAGTGAGATGCTGAGAACTGGGAAGATAGAAAGATCCACTTCCGCCTCAGCAGCCCCTATATTGTTTGTCCCAAAGCCTGATGGCTCATTCAGATTGGTAATAGACTACCGAGGGCTAAATAAGATCACAGTGAAGAACAAGTATCCTCTCCCGTTGATGAATGAGTTGAGAGAAAGGCTCGCAAAAGCCACAGTGTATAGCCTGATAGACCTCAAAAATGGATATTGGAGAGTCAGGATGGCTAAGAAGAAGGATGAAGAGCTCACAGCTTTTCGTTGTCGGTACGGATTATACGAGTTCAAGGTAATGCCTTTTGGACTATGCAATGCTCCCGCTACCTTCCAGAGTATGATAAATAAGGTGTTCCGAGACATGCTAGATGAAGGCGTTGTCGCTTAGATGGACGATATCTTGATTTACTCAGAGACTATCGAGGAACGCGTCGCTCTGGTAAGAAGGATAATGGAAAGGCTAAGAGAAGCCCGACTATGTGCGAACATAAAAAAGTCGTTTTTCCATAGGCATGAGATTAAGTTCTTGGGTTACCGGATATCCGAGAAGGGGATATCAATGACAACAGAAAAGGTGGATTCCATATTGCAATGGAAACCACCAACTAATGTCGTCGGAGTCCAGAGTTTCATGGGCTTCGCCAACTTCTATAGGAGGTTTATAGAAGGTTTCAGTAAGATAGCGAAGCCTCTGACGGACCTCACTAGGAAGGATGTCCGATTTGATTGGACCCCTGCATGTGATAAAGCCTTCTGGTATTTAAAGGAAGCATTCACTTCAGGGCCAATCCTAGTGCACTTTGATCCTGTTCGATCCACTAGGTTGGAGACAGATGCGAGTCACTTTGCATTAGGTGCCATACTGTCTCAACTCTGTGAGGATGAGAAGTGGTACCCGGTGGCCTTTCATAGTCGGAAGTTCCACCCAGCTGAGATTAATTATGATGTCCATGACAAGGAAATGACAGCCATAGTAGCTGCTTTCAAGGAATGGGATCATTTGCTGAGGTCGGTAGAGGGCGAGATTGCGATCTATACGGATCACAAGAATCTGGAGTACTTTAATAGTACCAAGATCCTCAACCGCCGGCAACATCGCTGGGGCAAATTCCTACTGCCGTTCAATTTCAGGGTGTATTACCATGAAGGAAGGCTGAATAAAAAGGCTGATGCACTGTCAAGGCGTGGAGACCACCGCCCTGAAGGGGGGAGTAATTCTCTGTCGGAGACGCAAAAGCCGTTTTTTCGCCCCGGACAATGGTTTATAGGACAAGAGCGAGACCTCTTACGCCCTCATTCATTGGCTGTCTGTCAAGGCTACTGGTTGCAGTCGGCATTCTTGGATGCACTACACGCTACTGCGGAAAGGGATGCCGCCTATATCAGGGACTTGAACGCTGTATTGGCGGAAGACAAGGGAGTCGACTGAAATCTGACAATAGAAAGAGATACTCTCACGTACAAGGACGAGATAGTAGAAAGGAGTCTTCTCCTCTACAAGAATAGGTGGTACATTCCAGATTCGCAGGATCTGAAAGACAAGAGCATGGAAGCCGAACATGACTCCCGTATTGCGGGACACTTTGGGACATACAAGACGGTAGGCAGGGTTAGGGCTAACTTCTTCTGGCCTAAGATGGATGAGAGCATTACGGAGTATGTCCGTACATGTGATGCCTGTCAACGGAACAAATCCGTTAAGCATAAGAAGTTTGGCTTGTTGGAACCTGTCGGTATACCCGTGAGATCCTGGACGGATATCTCAATGGACTTCATAGTAGCACTACCGGAATCCGAGGGGTATACTAAAATTTGGGTAATCGTGGATAGATTCTCAAAGATGGCACATTTCATACCCCGGGCCACAGAAATCCCTATAAAGGATATGGCCCTGATATTCCTAAAGGGAGTTTGGCGGCTCCATGGGCTCTCAGAATTGATTATCTCCGACCAAGACAGCCGATTCACATCCATGTTTTGGATGAGCCCGATGCAACAACTGCGATTGAAACTACAGTTATCAACCGCTTTCTACCCTGACACTGATGGGCAGACTGAGCGGGTGAACCAGACCTTGGAACAATACTTAAGAAATTATTGTTCATATCAACAGGATGATTAGGCGTTGCTACTACCTTTAGCAGAGTACGCATACAACACATCCACCTCTGAGTCGACAAAGTTATCTCCATTTGAGATTAACTATGGTTTTAACCCAAGGACCAACTGGTCGGGTGCAGTCTCGGAGCAGCAAGGTGTTCACCCCAGTAGCGAGCTATTGGTAAAGAATTGGGAGGGTGTCTGGCAAGAAGTCAGAGAGACACTTAAGCGAGCTCAAGAGAGACAACGGAAATGGCACGACCAAAAAAGGTTACCATCTCCAGAATACGTTACAATGGAAGATGTGACAAATAGCAGGGCAAAGAAAGCTGATCGTGTGATGCTAAATCGAAAGAACATTCACACCAGGTGAGCTATGGAGAAGCTAGACCACCGAATGTTTGGACCCTTTGTGGTCAAACGTAAGGTTGGTAACCGAGCTTATGAACTCCAATTGCCTGCCCGCTGGTCAATATATCCTGTATTCACTGTCGGACTCTTAGAACGCTATCGTGAGGACCCAAGTGGTAGACGGACTAAGGAAGTCCCAGTCCCCGAGATAGTAGATAATGAGCCCAGCTATGTCATGGAGGCAGTTGTAGATAGTCGATGGTGCCGTAATATGAAAGCGAAGTTTCCTAATCGTTTTGTACAGTACCTAGTTTCATGGGAAGGCTATGGCGCAGAGGAGAACTCGTGGGAGCCATATGAGATGCTAGAGGGTTCCGGCTTACAAGCGTTGAAGGATTTCCATCATCGGTGTCCCCACAAACCCAGAGACCACAGGGTGGAGGGCGAACCGAATAGGGGAAATAAAAGATGACGTTAGCGGACCGGGACGGTCCTTAGAGAAGAGGGGAGTGATGTAATGACCCTACGTTATAGAGCTATGGCAACCTAAGTCTACACCCATACATAGGGCCAAGAGGTCATATGGTAGACTAGGCGGGCATGCCTGAGCATGTCCGGGAGATATCTGATGGTCTGGGTATCCCGAAGAACAGAAGGTACTTTAGATATAGGTGTACCTAAGTAGTGGAAGTAACGTGACCATATCGGCTTCCTCCTAAGGATAGGTCGGAAGGCCGGGTGAGTTTACCCAGTCTAGGTAAGTCACGTTACCCTACCATGGAGACCAGTTTCGTGTCATCATGGACACACTTACCCTACCTTTGGGATACTATTACCCTACCTTCCGTCAGAAACGTTCTCGGAAAGATTCCGTGAAATGTTAGGATTGTTTGTTACACAATCACGATCGACGGGCACTTGCTCGCACATTGATCGGAAGACTACGGGAGGAGCTAGAGTGCTCCGAACATGCTGTAACTTGGCAGGATTATTCCTAACAGGTACCTGCAGCCCCAGGGTTCGCCCCGGGCGTCATGGGCCATAATGGGTGAAGTTGCCGTCTTACTAGTTAAATCGAATCATTGAAGACATGTCCATAACACTGTATACGTCGCTGCCGTCCGTGCGACCGGAAGCTGTTCGCAGGATATATGAGGGGGCCAAGGTGAGAAGGTCAAGTACCTTCTCCAAAAGGAACGGAGTACAACGGACCAAAACTGACGGAGTAAGCATGACCTATCCGGAAGGGTCCCCAGAGTAGTGCCGGGTAGTGCCGGAGACATCTGGCAAGGTTTTACGCCAATCATACCTACACATGCCCCTTTGCCGTAGGCTCTTCATGGGTTGTTGGAAGACTCTAATAGCATGATACTTATCACGCTGAGTGGTGCGCTGGAGGTAAGGGACCATGGGTAGCGCCCACGGGTCCCGCTACTAACACAGCTTTATGTGGGAGCGTCGTAGACCCCGTAGGTTCACAATCAAGAAAGATAGAACTTAACCGGAGAACACCTGATGTCTGCAGGTGCTTGCATAGATCATAGCACATGGGAAGAGAGTCATTTAGTTAGCTTTCCTAGGAGTCTCGACAGTTAGCCACTGATGAGACACCGATGCGCAGACGTTTTCGCTCCAGCAGGTGTATTGGTAAACACCTCGCAGGAACTGACGTGCGTATGGGAGATTTCTGCTAGAGTGCGCTGACACCTGAGGGCCTTCGGGGATGCGGTAATGGTGCCAGCAACCCTTGCGGAGATGGGCATGCTCATGTTGGTCGGGACAACCTGATGGGGGAGTTTTTGGTATAAGTCTGACTACTTGAAGCTTATACGAGAACTCTCCTGCCCCGAAACAATCAACATCCTCTTGAGAGAGACTTTAATTGAGATAAGCCTGAGCTTAACGATATTAAGTTTTACCGTTTACTTTTATTCTTTACACCTTACAAGAGTTGTGTTTGAGAGATTTGAAGTTTGGTACGGTCGCATCCTTAGGAACCATCTACCTGAGGGAGCCCCCGTTACAGTTAGGGCCATCAAAGGTTTCGCTATCTTACTGAACCCTTCTATGAACCTTCTATAGAAGTTGGCGAAGCCCATAAAAATTTAGACTGCAACAACATTAGTCGGTGGCTTCCATTCCAATATGGAATCCACCTTTTCTGTTGTCATAGATATTCCCTTCGCGGATATCCGATAACTCAAGAAGTCAATCTCAGCCTGGTGGAAGAACCACTTCTTTATGTTTGCACAAAGTCGCGCTTCTCTCAGCCTTTCCAATACCCTCCTTACCAGAGCGATGTGTTCCTTAATAGTCTCTGAATAAATCACGCTATCATCCATGTCAGCAATGACGCCTTCATCCAGCATATCCCAGCACATATCATTTATCATACTCTGGAATGTAGTGGGAGCCTTGCATAGTCCAAATAGCATTACCCGAAAATAGTACAACCCGTACTGACAACGAAAAGCAATAAGCTCCCCAGGAGAGTGTGTATCCTTGTCGGCTTTCTTAGCCATGGGGACCCTCCAATATTCATTTTTGAGGTCTATTAAGGTATACACTGTGGCTTTTGCAAGCTGTTCTCTCAACTCATTCATTAACGAGAGAAGATACTTAGTCTTCACCGTCATCTTATTTAGCCCTCTGTAATCTATCTCCAATCTCAATAAGCCATGAGGATTTGGGACTAATAATATAGGGGCTGCTGATGTAGAAGTAGATATTTCTATCTTCCCGGTTCTCAACATGTCATTGAGAAACTCACGGAGCGCTTTCAGCTCCTTTTCCAACAATGGATAGATAGGTCCCAATGGAGGCCCTGTTCCCAGCATTAAGTCAGTCCTATGATCACACTTACAATGTGCCGGCAGAGCGTCTATTCGTTCTTGACTAAAGATTTCCCCATAATCCTTATACTCGGGTAGGAGTTGGAGAGTGACATCTTTCTCTTTCTCATCGGCAAACTGTGTAGTTCCCAGAAAATACACATTCTTGGGGTCTTCTGCCAGTAACTCCTCATCGGACATGTATAGTAACCGCCTCTGCTCTGTCATGCAGTTGGCCTTACAGAAACCTGAGCACCAAGTGAGTAATCCTACTTGGCAATCTATGTCGGGGTTATGATCCTGCAACCACGACATTGGAAGATAACCGTCGACTCTAGTGTCAGCGATATCGGCTACCTCAAAGCGCATACCATTCATGTGACCTCCGATCTTCAAATCCAATTCTTTGATATAGTGAAGACGTGATCCTGGTATGTAGTTACCGCTTGCATCCTTTATTGGAGTATGAATTCTTCGTCGCAGACAAGGAGCTTGAGTATGCATGACCCATTTTCTACTTAGCACAGGTCCCGTAGCTCCGCTGTCAAACAATAATAGCGCTTCGGCACTCATATGGTGGTACCCTATACACTAGTCTAATGTCACTCGTCAGTAAATAGACTTGCTATGCCAGGGTGGACTAGAGTGCCTAACCTTTTTGCTTTGTCTCGTTGTACTCATTCTTGAGAGTCTCTTGCCTTTCGACACAAGAGCGGCCACAATGGGCCGGTAAACGATTTCAAGAATAGTTATAATCAAGGAAGGGAATTGGCGTGCTTTTTACTCTCACGCCAGCTGTTAAGAATTCTACCTGGGTGGGGTGCGACAGGTAACGGTTCTTAACTGGTAGCGAGGAGATAGTTCTCAGGCCTTTGCCTACGCGATATTGATAGCTAAGTCCATATGACTTCTACCTTATCGCGCCTATTCCTCTAATCTTCTTAAGTCCTTGCCTAGGACTTAATTACTTCGGCGTGGGAGGAGAAATAGTTTTCTCTTGTGGGAGGAAAGACAATTCTCGGGTTTCGTAAGATAAATCTTAAAGAGCGTAAAGGTAGGTTTTATTGATAACTTATATGTAGGAAATAAACAAGAAGAACGTGTGAAGAGCTAATACTAGGGGTCCTAGTGACCCTTTATATAGTAGCTCTTCACCTAGCGTGACTCATACTTATGCGTCACGCGAACCTTGTGACTCATAACTATGAGTCATGCAAAATCCCTCAGCTGACTCCTATGAGTCGCTGCGCAACATACCTAACCAATCAAAACATAATAACCAAGTCAGGTGCGCAACTCGCATCACCTGAGTGAAACCCATGACTCATAATCTGAGTCATGTGCGAAAATCATAACATCGTGTGACTCACAAGCGTGAGTCACGAACAGGTAAACATAATAACCTATGGCATACTAGGGTGCGTCATGTGAAATCCCCACATACCTATAGCTCGGAATTCCGAGCTATGTGAAATCTGCCTTGCTTAGTCACAGTTTGTGACATTGGCTTCCCTCTCCCTCAGCCCGAGTCCCATCGGGCTTTATTCTCGTCTCCATCCTCCTTGGTGGTCCCTCCAGCTCTTCTCCCCGTGGTAGTAGCTGCGATTGATCCTTCGGACCGCTCTCACAGTCCTGTCCGAGTGTCTCCGCGCTTCTTCCGCCTGGCTCTCCAACTCCTTTTCCAGGGCTTCCCTTGCTCCCCTCTCCTTCGCCAACTCATTCTCGAGCTGACGTACCCTCAACTTGGTTCCTCTCTTCATTGCCTCTAGCAGTACTTGTGTTAGCCTGAGGTCTTTTTCCAATTCCGCTATCACCGCCTGTTGGTCCTCTGCCTGAGGCAACCTCGGCGTAGCTTCTTCCATCTCTTCCTCCCCGGAGACGTGCTTTGTCTTCCTGGGTTTTGCCCATTTCTGTTTTTTCGCCCCCCTCCTCTTCGACTCCGTCCTCGGAGTCGGTTTGATGTATTGTACCAGAGCCACCGGCTCTGGTGTCGGGGATCTCGCGGGTGATCCCAGGGTTGAAGTCTTGGGTGGCCATCGGTTTGCTTCCCGCGGCCAATATCCCGAGCCTTCCTTCTCGCTTTTATGCACTTGGCACTCGTCGTTGTAGCATCCTGTCCATGACAGGTTCGCGTGTTCCCTTTCCGGTGTGGGGGTTCTCGATAGGGGTAAATCCATCATATTTATCCAGTCTTCGTCTGTGGGTTCTTCCTTGATCGGTGTTGGGGTCCGATACCCCGGGCTCGTTGGTGTAATGTGTTTGAACGCGTCGCGTTCTGGAGTGTTTTGTAGAGCCGACGGTATCGGCATTTGTTGGTAGTTCATCTTGGGGTGTTTCCAATGGTATGAGTCTGTGTGGTACAACGTAGGTGTGACACTCTTGGATTCGGGTATGTCTTCGACTGTTGGCTGTTGGTTTGTGCGGGTATCGTTCGTGGAATTGTTGGACTGCATTTTGTGCGTGTTCGAAGTTTTCGGCTAGGTACCAGGTTTTGTCGTGTTCGGGAGAGTACCCGGTCCACTTCGCTCGGTATTGCAAGCGACCGTAGTGTAGCCGAGCGTCTATGATTTCTTCGAGTTCATATTCTGATTCACCGTCTATTTCAATAGGCGGTGGTGGGGGTTTTTTTTGAGATGGTAGAGGATTGTTTTGATAGGGTTCGAGGAGGCTGATGTGGAAGGTATTGTGTATCTTCATCGTGGGTGGCAGGTCGATCTTATAAGCGCGGCTTCCTATTTTCGCCAAGATCTTGAATGGTCCTATTTTCTTGTAATCCAGTTTTTTCGTTGGTCGCGTGGTTTTGATGTTCCGTGGTAGTAACCAAACCATGTCTCCTGATTTCAAGTTTGGATCGGGTTTTCGGTGACGATCGTATTCTTCCTTCTGACGTAGTTGCGCCGTGACCATTTCTGTTCGTAATATGTCATGTAGTTGACTCATATCTTTTTTGTCCGTTATCTTTCCTTGGAGCATATGACCTATGGTTTCGTGTTCGGGGTGCAGTCCGTAATTTGCAAAAAAGGGGGTCGTCTTGATCGTTTCTTGTTTTCCGTTGTTGTAGGCGAATTCGGCCATTGGTAGCCAATTGCACCAATCATCTTGTTGGTAATTGATGTAGGCCCTTAGGTATTGTTCCAGTATGCTGTTGATTCGTTCTGTTTGCCCGTCTGTCTGCGGGTGGAAAGCTGTGCTCATGCGCCGTTCGATTCCAAGTTTTTTTGTTATCTTTTTCCATATTTCCGACGTAAATAGTGATCCTCTATCACTGATGATGTCTTTTGGTAATCCGTGCAGTCGATATACCTCTTTTAGAAACATTTCCGCAAATTGTATTGCCGTCATATTCGTCCTGCAAGGTATGAAGTGACTCATTTTGGTCATCCGATCAACTACTACCAAAATGGCATTTTGATTGTTTGACTCGGGTAAATCCGTAATGAAGTCAAGTGATATTGATTTCCATGGTTTTCCTGGGGCTTCGTTTGATTTGAGTAATCCATAAGGGGCATGTCGGACCACTTTAGTCCGTTGACATGTGTCGCAGTTTTTGACGTATCGCTTAATGTCTTCTCTTATCTTGGGCCAATAGTATCGTCGGTTGATGAACTCGGTAGTTTTGGCTGTTCCTCCATGTCCTGCGTATGGGGGGTCGTGGTGGTGTCGTATGATCTCTGTGCGTAGCTCTTCTTTATCCGGTATCCAGATTTTCCCATCATACCACAAGTATTCATCCTTCCATTCGCATAGTACTAGGGCTATGCCTCTGATTTCCTTCGTGCCGGTTTCCAGTTCCTTTCTTATCTTCTGACATTCTTCATCTTGCTGGCTTTCCTTCCTGATATCTTCTTCTAATGTCGTTCTTGTATTGATTTCGTTCAGCGATTCGTATCCACTATCTTCTTCTTCTATTTGGAAATATTTTTCCTTTGGTAACAGTATTTGTTGTCTTTCTTTGATTCTTTCATCCTCTGGGGTAGTTGGTTTGTCGTTCGACCTTCGGGTTAATGCATCTGGTTTTCCTCCTTCTTTTCCTGGACGGTATTCGATTTTGAAGTTGTAAGTGCTGAGTTTTTCCATCCATCTTATTTGTCGTCCATTTAGTTCCTTCGTGGTCATGAAGGGTACTAGGTTTTTGTGGTCGGTTAGGATTTTAACTGATGCATTGTTGTTTTGAGCGTACCTTCTCCATTCCTTCAAGGCCTGAACTATTGCCAATAGTTCTTTATCGTGAACATCATAGTTGCATTCCGCTGGGGTCATTGTCTTGGATCGGAACGCTACTGGCCTCCATTTGCCATCTTCACATTTCTGAGATAATATGCCTGAGCATACATATTTGGAGGCGTCCGTTTCAATCATGGTTTCTCTTTCTGGATTGAAATGTACCAGAATTGGTCCTTGGGTGATCTTAGTTCTTAATTCGTCAAAGGCCTCTTTTTCCTTAGGTCCGCAATCCCATTTGGCGTCCTTTTTGGTCAGGTTGTATAATGGTTTAGCCGTTCGGCTAAATCCTTCTATAAACCTTCGGTAGAAATTGCAGAATCCCATAAAACATTGGATATCCGTCTTGTTTTTTGGGTATTCCCATTCCCATATCGCTTTGGTTTTAACTGGGTCCATTTGTACTCCTTCTCCGTTGATGATGAATCCTAGGTATTCCGTCTCCCTTTTGTGGAATTCGCATTTGCTGGGTTTGCATCTCATTCCCGCTGCTTTGATGTCTGCCATGATGTTGCTGACATCCTTTTTGTGTTGTTCCATATCTTTGGAGTATATTAGTACATCGTCCAAGTAGACGATGCAGCATATATCCAGGTACTTATGGAGCACGTTATTGATCCATCGTTGGAAAGAGGCTGGTGCATTGGTTAGTCCAAAGGGCATGACGAGGTATTGATAATTCCCATATTTCGTGGTAAAAGTTGTTTTCTATTCGTCTCCTTTTCTTATCCTGACATTATGGTAGGCATCCCGTATGTCTAACTTGGTGAAGTATTTGGCTGACGCTAATCGGTCCAATGCTTCGCCTATTAGAGGTAGGGGGTATCTATCTTTTTTGGTTATGCCGTTGAGTGCTCGGTAGTCGCTGCATAACCTTAACTTCCCATCCTTTTTTTTGATGAATAGGATGGGTGATCCTCCATTGGCATATGATTGTTTGATCCATCCTCTTTCCAGATTTTGCTGAATGTATTTCCTTAGTTCTTCGAGTTCGGTTTCTCCTAGTGGGTATATTTTTTTCTTAGGTAAGTCCGCAGTGCTTCCTTCTAGGTCGATTGCGAGGTCCACCTCGGGTCTGTGAGGTGGTAGCTTGGTCGATTCTTTTTCTTGGAATAAGTCCAGGTGTGGGTGATATTCTTTTGGTATCGTTTGATCCAATCTTTCTTCTTTAGCTTGAGTTCGATTCCTTATGGCTAGCTCTGTGCTGATGTTGATTTTGGCCACATTTATTCCTTCTTCTTGGATGTCCCACTTAAGGATTCCTGCCGTTTCTCCTCTGCGGTAGAACTTGTTGAATGCTGGTGCCGATATCCGATTGATTTCGACCTTTGGTTGTTTCTTCTTGCTTGGACCTTGGTTGTCCGTGCTTCCGAACCCTTTGGTTCCTCTGGTGGTTTCTTTTAGGCTTGTCACCTCTTGGAATTCTTGTTCGTTGATTTTTTCGATGATCAGCTGGGCAATCTTGTCGCCTTTTTCCACCTTATGGTCCTGGTTTCCTTGGTTGACCATAACAGCTTTCACTTCACCTGTATAGTCGGCGTCTATTACTCCTGCGTTGGTAGTGAGTCGATATTTGACTGCGAGACCGCTGCGTGGTGCTATGCGCCTATAGGTGCCTTGAGGTAGCTCTATGGCTACTCCCGTGGGAATGATTGCCTGTCCTCCGGCGGGTATTGTGACTTCTTCATTGGCATACAAGTCATGTCCTGCTGCCTTTTCCGATCCTCTTGTGGGTATCTTAGCCTCGTGGCTTAATCTTTGAACTTTGATCCTTTGATCTTTTGCTTGAATCTGACTGTATTTTGCGTCTAGGTTCCTTTGATTTGCTTCTTCTTCTGGGGTGGCATATATTACCGGCGAACTGTTGAGACACCATGTCGTACATCGTTCGCTGGTAAACGTAATTTTTCCTTCTTCCCAATTTAGGCTGGGATTATGTTGTCTTAACCATGGCATTCCAAGAATTATCTCATGGTGTTGTAGATTTGCCACTTGGAAGGTAGCCACTTCCCTATGGTTTCCAATTTCCATAGGTACTTGCGCGGTATGGGTTATAGGTCCCATGGTGCTGGGTTTTCCATCGGCGAGGTAAATCTGTCTTTCGTTTTTTGCTTTCTTGGTTCCTAACTGATGTCTCTTGCAGACTTCTTCATCTATGAAGTCCTCCGAGGCTCCCGAGTCTATCATTCCGTGTATCGTGGTTTCTTGTTTTTCGTTGTTATATATCTTTGCTTTGATCATGATATGATCATGGTCGTTTTCTTCCGTACTTGCGCTTAAAAGAGTGTAGTAGTTGGTTGTTGCGATGGGTTTGTCTTTTGGAGGGTCCCTCAGACCATCTATTGCTAGGGACCTTCGTCTTTTGCCACCGTTTCATATTCTTCTTCAATTTCGATTTCCCTTAGGTTACTG
The DNA here is from genome assembly GCA_900010015.1 of Tuber aestivum. Classification (NCBI taxonomy): domain Eukaryota; kingdom Fungi; phylum Ascomycota; class Pezizomycetes; order Pezizales; family Tuberaceae; genus Tuber; species Tuber aestivum. Next base: position 664,616 of record LN890951.1, read on the forward strand.
CGTGGTTGGAACCTAGGGTTTATCCTCGTGTTCTGCTGATTCCTTCCTTGATCTGGAGTTGGATTGATTGGTCGTCTGCAATCCTTGATCATATGTCCTTTTATGCCACATCTTAGGCATAGATTGTTGTTTCATCGTCGAAGGTACTCATCTCTCGAAAGGTTGAGTGAGGGTCTCCTTCTAGTTGCATCCAGGTCCATGGCATCTCCTCCTTGGGTGGTGGTTCGATAGGTTCCATTGTGGTTCCTGGGTGCACCTTGGTTTCTTGTGTTCGTATTGTTGCCTTGGCTTGTATTAGACTGGCTCTTTTGAATCCAGTCTAGTTGTCCGAACTGGATTTCTTTCCGGATGGCCCAGTGGGCCATTGCTTCCGTTGTAATAAATCTTTCTTCACTAAATCTCCATGCGTCTTGATAGGTCTTTCTCAAGCCTTTCATGAACCACCTCATAGCAGAGGCCTCGTCGCAAGCCGCGTCGTACTGGAGTAGTCGGAACTCGTACCAATAATCGGTGACATTTTTCGCCCCTTGGCGAATATCTTCCAATTTGTTCCTTGCCGATTGGCTCAATTCTAGATCTGTGAACTGGGCTTTGAATATTTCTTTGAAGCTGGCCCAGTCCTTCCAGGGTGCAGCGTTGCTAACCACGATGGGGGTTATCCATTTTAGTGCCTGTCCCTCTAGTAGTGTGAGGGTGTATCGTATTTTGTCTTGGTCATATCCTAGTGTCCATCTGACGGCATCGAAATAGGTCAAGAGTTGGACCATGAATCCTCGTAGTTTGCTTCTTTCTCCATCGTATCGTGGTGGGGTCTTAACTTTGGGTTGTTGCCCAGCTCCTCTTATAGCTTCTCGTATCATTTGTTCCACTTCATCCCGTGGAATCATCTGAGGAGGTGCTGGTCCTGCGGGAGGGGGACCTGGGGGTGGTGCTGGTCCTGACATTCTCTCAGGTCTGGGTGTCTCAGGTGGGTCTTCTTCGTTCGGAGGGGTAGTTCGTTCAGGCGTCACCGGACTGGTCATTCTTGCTGATTGTCGACTTGCTTCGCTTAATGCTTCTTCCAGTCCTCCTAATCCTAGACTGTCGTCTTGGACGTCGATGTCTCCCTCGTGATCTCTGTTGAATGGATCCGTTGTATAATCATTAAGTGTCGCGTGTTAGACACGTTCTAATGTCAAGAATCCTACCTGGGTGGGGTGCGACAGGTAACGGTTCTTAACTGGTAGCGAGGAGATAGTTCTCAGGCCTTTGCCTACGCGATATTGATAGCTAAGTCCGTATGACTTCTACCTTATCGCGCCTATTCCTGTAATCTTCTTAAGTCCTTGCCTAGGACTTAATTACTTCGGCGTGGGAGGAGAAATAGTTTTCTCTTGTGGGAGGAAAGACAATTCTCGGGTTTCGTAAGATAAATCTTAAAGAGCGTAAAGGTAGGTTTTATTGATAACTTATATGTAGGAAATAAACAAGAAGAACGTGTGAAGAGCTAATACTAGGGGTCCTAGTGACCCTTTATATAGTAGCTCTTCACCTAGCGTGACTCATACTTATGCGTCACGCGAACCTTGTGACTCATAACTATGAGTCATGCAAAATCCCTCAGCTGACTCCTATGAGTCGCTGCGCAACATATCTAACCAATCAAAACATAATTACCAAGTCAGGTGCGCAACTCGCATCACCTGAGTGAAACCCATGACTCATAATCTGAGTCATGTGCGAAAATCATAACATCGTGTGACTCACAAGCGTGAGTCACGAACAGGTAAACATAATAACCTATGGCGTACTAGGGTGCGTCATGTGAAATCCCCACATACCTATAGTTCGGAATTCCGAGCTATGTGAAATCTGCCTTGCTTAGTCACAGTTTGTGACACCAGCATGATTTCAGGTACTAAATCGTTCTCAGGTAAACTTGAAAGATACTTTTATTCAAGACTACTGACCAGAACCAATTCCAACGTACAAGACCACTGATTCATATAAGACAAAGAATATACATTTTCTCTCCAGAGACGTTCAGTCAACCAGTGCCAAATAGGGCATCCTTTTGCCCCATCCGAAGGTCGTGCAGTTCCCATTTTCCGAAGCTACCCGTCGGAGCAGAATGCTCATCTAAAGAAAAAACCCCCCAGTAATTTCCCCGAAATTGTCCAACATGAAATTATCCAACAATTGGTAACAAATAACAAATCCCTAGAACCGAAAGGAAACCCAAAACACCGCGCATGCCCCCAACATCTACCTGACCAGGTAGTTTCCTGATATACCTGTATTGAAAACTTGTCAGAACTGAAGGATTATTTTACGCAGATGGGTTCTTACCTTGATCTGTTGCACCCAGGTAACTATCTTAATTCGTAGAGCTACTCATTGATTTGGATCTGGAAGAGTTAACCTGTGTCATTTCTTGTTAGGATTAGGTTCTTACCTTCTCCTGCATCCGTATCTATCTCCATAATAGTAGGAGAGGGTTTACGGGCTTCCATGAGCTTAGGCCCAGAAGGTGGCGGATGAGATGCTTCAACGCGCTTAAATTGCTTATTGCCATTAGCTGTGGATTCAGCTTCAGGGCGTGACCGTTTCACTCCTGTGGTATTCCTCACAGCATGGACAACAGGGGAGGTCATGGAACACTGTCTCCAGAAGTGTCCATCCTTCTGGCACTTAGTGCATTGCTGGTTGTTGCGTTTGTTTATCATTCAGGGTCTGTAACGGAGGCTCCCTCAGGAAGATCGATCCCCAGGAGTGCGACCGCACCAAAACTTTGAATCTCTCGAACCCAGCTCTTGCAAAGTGTAAACAAGGACAGTAAACAGTAAAATTTAATATCATTAAGCTCAGAGTTATCGCAATTAAAGTCTCTCCGGAAGATGTTGATTTTGTCAGAGTAGGAGAGTTCTTGTATAATCTTTGAGTAGTCAGACTTATACCCAAAACTCCCCGATCAGGTTACCCCGACCAACATGAGTGTACCCTTCTCCATAAGGGTTGCCCCGGCACCATTACCACAGCCCCGAAGGGCCTAAGGTGTCAGCGTACTCTAGCAGAAATCTCCCATATGCATAGCAGTTCTGCGAGCTGTTTACCAATACCCCTGACGAAGTAAAAACCTCTGCACATCCGGGTCACCTCAGTGGCTAACTGTCGAGTCACCTGGGAAACCTAACTGGATGACTCTCTACGCATGAGCAATGATCTATGCAAGCACCCGTAGACATCAGCTATTTTCTGGTTAAGTTCTATCTATCTTGATTGCAAACTTTGAAGGTCTTATGGCGCTCCCGCAGAGAGTTGCGACAGTGGCAGGACCCATGGGCACTACCCACAGTCCCTTACCCCCAACACAGGGCTGACCGTGATAAGTATTATGCGATTAGAGTCTTGCAACAACCCACAAAGAGCCTACGAGAAAGGGGCACGTGTAGGCATGATTGGCATAAAACCCACCTCGATGTCTCCGGTACTACCCTGGACTACTCAGGGGACCCTTCCCGATAGCTCATGCTAACTCCCTCAGTTATGCTCCATTTTACGCCATTCTTTTCAGAGAAGGTACCTGACCTTCTCACCTTGCCCCCTTATATACCCTGCCAACAGCCCCAGGTTGGATGGACGGCAGCGACGTATGCAGTGTTATGGACAGGTATTCATTTATTACATTTACCTACTAAGATGGCAACTCCACCTATTTTGGCCCATGATGCCCGGGGCGAACTGTGGGGCCGCAGGTATGTCTTAGGAATATGCTTGCCAAGTTATAGGATATTGGGGGTACTATTGCTCCTCCCGTAGCCTTCCAATCACTGTGCAACCAGGGGCTCGTCGCTCGCCCGTGCATGACCAACAATCCTACCATTTCTTGAAATTTCTCCCAGAACGTTTCCCAGGCAGGTAGGGTAACAGTACCCCAAAGGTCGGATAAGTATGTCTATGGTAACAGGAAACCGGTTTCCATGGTAGGGTAACATGACTGTCCTAGGCAGGGTAAACCTACCCGGCCTTCCAACCTATCCTTAGGTCGTAGCAGAGATGGCCACTTTATTCTGCCTGCATTCATACACCTATTCCTTAAGTACCTTCTGTTGTAGGGGATACCGGTACCATAGGATATCCCTCCGACATGTGTAATCCCCTCCTAGTCTACCACACAACCTCTAGGTCTTATGTATGGGTGGAGATATAAGTCGCAATAGCTCTATTTCGTAGGGTGGTTACAGGGTGGAAGGGATGCCTCGATGCACGATTGCATATTCAGATGTCCCTAGCAGCTTCCCGCCGCCAACATTAGGGGTCTTCCATGCTTTGTTGTCTCGCCATCCCAAACCTTTCTCCTGCTTTTTGAGCCATCCTGAAGGCTTAGAAGTTTCCTTCTCTCATTTTTCTCCTGGTTTTGTAGGCTGCTCATCATTGAGATGTCCAAATCGTTTGTTGTCCCCGAGGTTATAACCAACCTGTAATGTGTTCACACCAGGGCGCTACTCACGGTGCTGGGTACAATAGCTGTACGGTGTTATCTACTAGGGATAACAGCTTTGGGCTCGCTAAGGGAGGCTTTGGTAGTGTAATTGGAAAATAAAGATAACTGTTCAACCGTGGATATGGGAATACTATCTGTCAAAGTCTCCCGATTTCCAAGGTGGAATTTCGGTGGTCTTTTAAGTACATGTGTTTGAGTTCAATCATCAATTCTCACGCATGTTCTTACTCAATCAAACCGTAAAAATAACCCAGTATCAACTGATACTTAAAACAAAACATAAAACAAACTAAGTGTAACGGGGGCTCCCTCAGGTAGATGGCTCCCAAGGATGCGACCGCACCAAACTTCAAGTCTCTCAACACAGCTCTTGCAAAAGTATAAAGAATAAAAGTAAACGGTAAAACTTAATATCGTTAAGCTCAGGCTTATCTCAATTAAAGTCTCTCGAGAGGATGTTGATTCTGTCGGGGTAGGAGAGTTCTCGTATAATCCTTAAGTAGTCAGACTTATACCAAAAACTCCCCCATCAGGTTACCCCGACCAGCGTGAGTATCC
>LN890951.1:678708-702854 GCA_900010015.1 Tuber aestivum
CCCTGGGGCCGCAGGTACCTGTTAGGAATAATTCTACCAAGTTACTGCTTGTTCGGAGCACTATAGCTCCTTACGTAGCCTTCCGATCACAGTGCAACCAAGTGCCCGTCGATCGTCATTGCGTAACAAACAATCCTAACATTTCCCGGAATTCTTCCAAGAACATTTCCGACGCAAGGTAGGGTAATAGTGTCCCAAAGGTAGGGTAAGTATGTCCATGGTGACACGAAGCCTGTCTCCATGGTAGGGTAACGTGACTTCCTTAGGTAGGGTAAACTCACCCGGCCTTCTGACCTATCCTTAGGTCAGAGCGGACATTGTCACGTTACTACCACTACCTAGGTACACTAAACCTTAAGTACCTACTGTTCTTTTAGAGATCTCCGGACCATCGGATATCTCTCGGACATGCGCCTGCATACCCGCCTAGTCTACCAGCAAACCTCTTGGTCTTTTGTATGGGCGTAGACATAGGTTACCATAGCTCTATATCGTAGGGTCGTTACAAGCCGTAATATAGAATTTTCAGGTCCTGTAACATTATTCTTCTGGGTGACACTACCATGCCAGTTAACCTCGCATCAGGCTACATCTAGATGATCTGCCAGGCTAGAGCTTCTGATATCCAAGGAATGCATACTCGAGCAACCCGCTGGAGATGAATTCCTTGTGAAGCATGATGAGGGAACACCAGAAATGGAGGCTCTACCACACATGATGTGGGAAGGGGCAGCGAGCATCGGTGGAGAAGGGCCGGATTCCTGTGATCCGGCAGTAGTCAAAATCCTCACCAATTTCCCTCAGTTGGTATCCTCTCGGTTCACTATCTGTGACCCCTGATAGCATGTTGTTCCTCCACCATCACTGAGATCAATCACTTCTGCATCAGCGTCGGTTCATGATTGTGATTCTGAGGAGCCAGGGGAGATTTGGTACTCATCACTGCTATCCTCCAATATCTATGTATCAGGAAAAGTTTCAACTCACATTCTGTACGTCATGTGCGTCAGACATACAGGATACACAGGATACAAACTGTTAATCAGGAGACGCCGACGCTGCCCCCGGTGCCCTGACCCCAGCTTCAGTGGCATACCATATCTGGACATTTTCTAGACAATGGCCCCTGCATGCCATGCATCCTGAAAACTATCGCCATCTTGCCCCTGCATCCGCACACCCCTCTTTGGGCCCCAGTAGCATCCTGAGTCACCCCAATTCTTCCACCTAGCATCCCGATGGAGCTAGACTGCCCTTTGTCATCTTGGGAGATCCCTCCCGCTCTGATCCCATCATGATCTCATCAGGAGCTTGTAATCTATATCTCCCCCCTCCTGTTACCGCACAATTCAGGGCATCGGCATCTAGATTTTGCATAGGTGAAACTGGCCTGGTCGGGACGCATTCACCCTGAACCTACCCTGATCATTTTGGAGTCTGGAATTCTACGCCAGGTTTGCGGCGCCTTCAGAATCCTGGGCACACACTTCTTATAGAATCTGGACGCCATCTACTACAGCGCCTCCAATATGGGGATCTGCTCATATTTGACTCATGTTTATTGACTTGAACTCTACAGAGCCCTCCCAGCTATGCTATTATATCTGGTGATGGTTACTAGTACAAATTTTCTCGCCCGCCCCCTCACAGCTTCTTGCCATAGTTGCTCAAACCCTTTGATTAGGAACATGCTCTTTCTGCATCTGTCACTCCCTATTCAGGCAATGCCACGAGTCTCTCGGCAGGTGCTCACATCCAGCGCCTTATTGCCATATCCTAACAGATCACTACCATCAAAATCGTCCTCTTGTACCGTCCCCACGTCCTGTCAATCCTCCAAACTGAGCTAGAGCCGAGAGCCAAGATGGCTGAAATCAATATTCTGGCTGTGTGTCGCCGAACATTCTGTGACTTTTAGGGAATTCTGCTGACTTGTCAAGCTACAATTGAGAAACTCCAGTGCGTCACCATAGGGCATCTGGCTGCTATCTGTAGTGCCATTTGTGGCCAGTGACAAACCCCCGCTATGGGGGAAGCCGAACCCAGAGATCATGGGTGAGTCAGTGAGTTCCTAGCTATAGTGATAGGACTGACACTGGGCGGAGTTCGATTTCCAGCATTCTAGTTCTGTGCTCACGGTGTCCCAGTCATCGTCATAGCCTTCCAGCTGATTCTGTTGGATGCCATAGTCTTGCTCCATCTTTTTCTTGATGGTTTGACGAACACTTGGTACAATCATCTCCTGGACTCTGGACAGACATTTACACGAAGTCTGTCTCTGCCGTTCAAATAGGTTTGATTTGTTTTGTGACAAGTTAGCCAGATTCATGGCTGACGTACAGCGGCAATTATACTGCCTCACCAACAACCAGCTCAGGCTTCAAGTCCCTCTACACAATATAGATCCTGGTTTGCCACCTCCTGAGGGTATGGGAAAGTATCATGCAAGTCAAGCAAATCATGGTGGTGTTGATCATGTCGATGAAATTGGGCTCTACGAGACCTCGCATTTTCTTTCCGGCAAAGTGCTTACCATATATGGCATTTGGGATCTGTGGAGCAAGAAATGGTAGATACAGATCCTGTGTCCAGTTCATTGGGGGTCAGCACTAATCAGTACTCCAGGATACTCAACCACAGGAGACAAACCTCATCCCCTTTCGGGTCACACATAAACCTGTTATCTTTCAGGAGATGGTCCACCCTCTATGCAGTAGCCCCACAGTCTTCTGTAAGCCCATATAAATTTACTACGTCATTCTTTACACGGTAGACGAACAGCACTCGTACGCCAATGAGTTTGTTGCATATCTTTCACGATTAGTACCATACCCAACATCTCAACACGTCAAGCTGACTTTACTTACTATGATTAGGCTGTCCTCAGATGCCTCCATTCGCTCTGTAGTGGGAATGGAATACTGTGCCTGATACTAAACGTGGTGCACTCTAGACGTCAATATAACCAGATTCAGGAGTGGGTCAACAACAAAAGTATAATTGAGAATTAAATCCTGTGCCAAGTCTAAGATAGTTTGTTCAGGGCCCATGCCAGTGACCTTATTTCGCCTGGTGCTAGTTCCGTTCCAGCTCTCTTGCTGACTAGCAGGACTTGAGCTTCTGATATCCGATGCCTGTGCACTATCATGGTCCAGGAGAGAGGAAAATCGTCCTAAACTTGAGGATGGAAAGACAGGCTGGTTATAGGCACCACCACGAATTATCTGCCTGAGAACAGTAGGCATCCGCTGAGAATTGTCTGCACGCTGTGAGCTAGTACTGGTCGAAATAATTACTGTTTTCGTCCAGTTGCCTGCACAGCTCTTTGCTGCTTGTGCCATGTAACGATGTCCTAATGTGGGTCCATTGGCAGTATCGGAGTCTGTATCTGGTTCAGTTTCGGCTGACTCCTGTAACACCTGATAATCTTCACTGCTATCGTCAGATACAAGCACTGCTTCTGCATTTCCCTGGCCAGCAGGTTCGGTTTTGTGTTCAGTATACAGTGTACTCTTGCTTGTAGTGCTGTGCAGGCACTTGGGCGTTGACGCTAATTGGCTCGCAATTGGCGTCCGACAAGAACGACAATGGGACAGCTGGTTATTTGAGCTTCTGCTAGGGGAGCTGTGAGCATTTTTTTGCTGGGATTTGGATCTTGATGTTGGTTTCGTGGATGCCATGGCATTAGGCCCGATGTCGCATTTATGCCCAGATAGATTAGCAACTTGCGGGACTGGCTGACTGTGTGAATGTGCTTATTCTTTTGGTCTTTTTTAATTGACACTTTGATATTACTGAGAAGAAAAAATATGAAGAAAGGCCAGATTTCTATCACCAGCAAAGAGAAGGTCTGGGGTTTGTTTGGTTTTCTTGTGTCCAGTGTAACGCACCAGCTCTTATATGCTAGAGCTAAGGGGTGATTGGTATAATCACAGTCTAACCCTCGGTGTTGTTGCAAAAGATTCAGCTACAAAATGACACCTTGCGGGGTTCGGCATGGCAATCATGATTGAATAATACTGTCCGACACCAGGCCACCTTAGCACATTTTGAATCTTGGATGAAAAAACTATCATTCTACAATATTGTGAGAGAATTGTCTACAAAATGTAATTTGGGAATATACAGCCATATGTCCACAACAAAAAGATAGCGGAGTGTACTGCAGTACGCGACAATTATCAGACATCCCAAGTGGTGAGGGATATGAAATTGAAACTTGAACTGAATCTGAAGCCACCATTCAAGCCAAATCTAGCCACAAACAGTAGAGTTAAGCGACAAGATCTGTTACTAGACACTTAGGGCACCTGAAAGGGACTAGGGGAAAAAATATTTATATCTAAACGTCGAATTAGCATGGCCAAACGTCAGTTCAAATGTCCTGACAGGAAGCAATAGGTAAGATCAGGGGGCGGTGACTTGAGGCAAGGCCTGAAATAGACTGCGATGGCAAGGTTCTAAGAATCGTGATTTTATTCTACACAAGGGGGGCTGTGAATATGAGATTTGCCAGCAAGGGGGAGGGTAGGAATGCCAGGTGCCTGACTGCAGGTCAGAGAGTCAGAATGCCTGATTTGAATGTGGAAGCAAGGAACATACAGGTAGGATACATCTGATGATACGGAGTAGAGGAGAAGAATACAGGCTATAGACACTAAAACAATGAAAATTGGGCATAACAGACGCCAGAGGGCCAACAACAATACAGGTGGGGTCCAATACTACTAGAAGATATCAAAACACAAGTAAAAGCGTATATAGTAAGCCTGACAATGGGGGAGAAGTTTACAAAAGACCCACAAAGACACAGAAGAAGGACTTCATCATGGGGACAAGGGGTGTAGATCTATGGAATCTAGAACTAAATGATAACAATAAAGTCCTCCGCCTTGGTACCAGATGCGGAAAACATCAGTACAGCATCGCATCATCATGGAGACAACAGGCCGGGCAGAGATCCAAGAGATCCCTGACCAAACAACAAAGATACTAGTAGGATCTGCCTCGGTACCAAAGGTGAAAAAACAAGGATGCCTCCTTACAATCCTAAAAAAAACACCTCTGGTCTAAACTGCAAAGCGAACAAAATGCTTGGGCACTAAACTAGAAAGAGAAAAAAACCCCTCCATGCTAAACCCAAAAACAAAACACCCAAAGGGGAACTGCTCTTGGTACAACTAGAAAAAAAGTTGGTATCATCCAAGACCGGAGTCTTATGAGTTGTAGACAATGTGACTTCAGGACCGGCGGCACCCACGGGGAGTCGAGGTCAGGTCGCGTGAATTGTGCTCTTTGTGGCTGTGGGGCATAGCATTACCTTGGCCTTTTCCTTTAGGCTTGGGCGATGTGGAGGTATTCTGGTACGCCTTGGTGGTATGTGTTTCTCCAGCATCTGGGAGAGAAGTAGTAGCCGGGCCCAGGGGAGTGAGAGCTGGAGGCGGGGGAAGCGGTTTGGGTGTGGTGGGGGGAAGAGGCAGAAGCAAAGTGTCGGGCGGTGGGAGGGGAGGAGGGCATGGCAGTGCTTCTGGGATATGCATTGTGGGGTCAGGGAGGGGAGCCGGTTGAATTTCCAACGGACTCAGAGAGATGCTGTCCAATGTACTATCATACCCACATCCACGTGCTGGTAATGCATGGCCAGCTTCCGGATTCCGCATGTAGTCAGCTATACAAGGTATGTTCTCAACAATGTCCTGTACGGATCTCTCCTTCTCGGGTCTGGACGGCCCTGCCGGCAGTGGGTCAGACTCAGTCAACTGATGCGGGGGGGTTGCTGGATGGTGCTGGGTGCTTGGGACTCTAGTAGTGGATGCTGCTAGTTTATGAGCCAGATTCCTTGACCCGACCAATGAGGAAGCTGGCTGTCCTGACTTGCATGGTTGTTGGGCGGGGGCCGCAGGGGTCAGTTCTGGGGGGCGGGAGGGGCCAGCTGTAACAGGGGCTCTTTCAGGTAGAAAGATCCTAAGGATGCGACTGTAACGACCCTACGAAATAGAGCTAAGGCAACCTATGTCTACGGCCATACATAAGACCAAGAGGTTGAGTGGTAGACAAGGAGGACATTAGACATGTCCGAGGGATATCGGATGGTCCGGGTATCCCATAGAACAGAAGGTAGGTCAGCAATAGGTGTACCAATGTAGTAGGAATAAAGTGACTAGGTCCACTCCGACCTAAGGCTAGGTTGGAAGGCCGGGTGAGTTTACCCGGTCTAGGAGAGTCACATTACCATGCCATGGAGACTGTTTTCATGTCACCATGGACATACTTACCCTACCTTTGGGATGCTATTACCCTACCTTCCATCAGAAACGTTCTCGGAGGAATTTCGGGAATTGTTAGGATTGTTTGTCATACAAGGACAATCGCTGAGCACTTGGTTGCACGTTGATCGGAAAGCTACAGGAGGAGTAATAGTGCTCCGAACATGCTATAACTTGGTAGCACTATTCCTAAGAGGTTCCTGCGGCGCCAGGGTTCGCCCCGGGCGTCATGGGCCAAAATGGGTGAAGTTGCTGTCTTGCTAGTTAAATGGAATCAATGATGATGTGTCCATAACATTGTATACATCGCTGCCATCCGGCTGACTGGAAGCTGTTCGCAGGATATAGAAGGGGGCAAGGTGAGAAGGTCAGGTACCTTCTCTATAAGGAATGGAGTAAAATGGACCATAACTGATGGAGTTAGGGTGAGCTATCCGGAAGGGTCCCTCGAGTAGTCCCGGGTAGTGCCGGAGACATCAAGGAAGGTTTTACACCAATCATGCCTACACTTGCCCCTTTGCCGTAGGCTTTTTGTGGGTGGTTGGAAGACTCTAATAGCATGATACTTATCATGGTGAGTGGTATGCCAGGGGTACGGGACCGTGGGTAGCGCTCAGGGGTCCCGCTGCCGTCACAGCTCTTCGGGGGAGCGTCGTAGACCCTCTAAGTTCACAATCAAGATAGATAGAACTTAACCGCAGGACACATGATGTCTACGGGTGCCTCCATAGATCAATGCTCATGGGTAGAGAGTCATTTAGTTAGCTTTCCCAGGTGACGCGACAGTTAGCCACTGCCGAGACACCGGTGCGCAGAGGTTTTCACTTCGGCAGGTGTATTGGTAAACACCTTGCAGGACTGATGTGCATATGGCAGAATTCTGCAAGAGTGCGCTGACACCTCAGACCCTTCGGGGATGTGGTAATGGTGCCGGGGTAACCCTTACGAAGAAGGGCACACTCCTGTTGGTCGGGGTAACCTGATGAGGAAGTTTTGGGTATAAGTCTGACTACTTAAAGATTATACAAGAACTCTCCTACCCCGACAGAATCAACATCCTCTCGAGACACTTTAATTGAGATAAGCCTGAGCTTAACGATATTAAGTTTTGCCGTTTACTTTTATTCGTTACATTTTGCAAGAGCTGTGTTCGAGAGACTAGAAGTTTGGTGCAGTCGCATCCTTGGGATCCATCTTCCTCTGGAAGCCCCCGTCACAGGGACTACACTAAGCTTTGAAACTCTCAAACACAGCTCTTTCAAAGTGTAAAGAATAAGAGTACACTGTAAAACTTAATATCGTTAAGCTGCGGCTTATCTCAATTAAAGTCTTTGGAGAGGATGTTGATTCTGTGGGTGTAGGAGAGTTCTCGTATAATCTTTAAGTAGTCAGACTTATACCAAAAGCTCCTGTATCAGGTTACCCCGTCCAAAATGTGTATGCCCTTCTTCATAAGGGTTGTCCCGGCACCATTACCACATTCCCTAAGGGACTAAGGTGTCAGCCCACGCTTGCAAAAATCTCCCATATACACATCAGTCCTGTGCCAGTGAGCTGTTTGCCAATACACCTGCCAAAGTCAAAACCTCTGTGCATCGGTTTCTCATCACTGGCTAACTGTTGAGTCACCTGGGAAAGCTAACTAAATGACTTCCTACCCATGATCAATGATCTATGCAAGCACCTGTACACATCAGCTGTCTTCCAGGTAAGTTCGATGCATCTTGAGTGCAAACTTAGAAGGGTTACCGTGCTCCCGCAGAGAGCTACAATGGTAGCGGGACCCATAGTTGCTACCCATGGTCCCTTACGCCCGACACACCACTTGTCATGATAAGTATCATCCTATTAGAGTCTTCTAACAACCCACAAAGAGCCTAGGGCAACGGGGCATGTGTAGGCATAATTGGCGTAAAACCTTCCTCAATGTCGCTGGCACTACCCGGGACTACTCCGGTGACCCTTCCGGATTGCTCACCCTAACTCCATCAGCTTTGGTCTGTTTTACTCCGTTGTTGAGGGAGAAGGTACCTGACCTTCTCGCCCTCCCCGCTTATATATCCCGCGAACAGCTCCTTCTCAGACAGATGGTAGCAACGTATACCGTGTTATAGACCTGTCTTCACCGACTCCGTTCAACTAGTATGACGGCAACCTCACCAATTTAGGCCCTGGACACCCGGGGCGAACCCTGGGGCTGCAGGTACCTCTCAAGAATATTCCTGCTAAGTTACAGCATATTCGGAGCACTATTGCTCCTCGCGTACTCTTCCGATCAACAAGCAACCAACTGCTGGTGCATTCTCCTTGCGTAACAACCAATGCTAACATTTTCGAGAAATCTACCGGGAATATTTCCGACAGAAGGTAGGGTAATAGTATCCCAAAGGTAGGGTAAGTATGTCCCTGGTGACGCAAAACCTGTCGCCATCCCAGTGTAATGTGCTTCTCCTAGACTGGGTAAACTCACTTGGCCTTCCGCCCTATCCTTAGGCCAGAGCAGCCATAGTCATATTACTTCTGCTACCTTTGTACACATATTCCTTGAGTACCTTCTGTTCTATGGGATGCCGGGACCATTGGATATCCCTCGGACATGCATTAGCCTGTCTGACTAGTCTACCACTTAATCTCTTAGTCTTATGTATGGGCATAGACATAGGTTGCCATAGCTCTATAAGGTCGGGTCATTACATCACTCTCCTCTTCTCTCAGAACTGACCCGGTCCGCTAACGTGGTCTTTTATTTCCCTAAATCACTTTGCCCTCAACCCTATGGTCTCTTGGTTTATGGGGATACCAGTAGTGGAAATCCTTCATGGCTTGTAAGCCAGTGCCCTCTAGCATCTCGTATGGCTGCCCAGTGTTCCCCTCTGCCCCATAGCCTTCCCATGAAATGAGGTACTGTACAAAACGGTTTGGAAATTTCGCTTTCATACTTCCGTACCATCGACCATCCAGTACCGCCTCAATAACGTAGCCGGGCTCATTATCAACCCCCTTGGGGATGGGAACTTCTTTAGTCTTTTTTCCACTTGGGTCCTCACGATAGGGCTCTAAGAGTCCAACATTGAATACTGGATGGATTGACTAGCGGGCAGGCAATTGGAGTTTATAAGCTCGGTTACTAAGCTTACCCTTGACCACAAAGAGTTCAAACACTTGGTCGTCTAGCTTCTCCATAGGTCCGTTAGTGCAGATGTTCTTTCGATTTAGCATCACGTGATCAGCCTTCCTTGCCCTACTATTCATCACATCTTTGATCATAATATATTCCTGGGATGGCAACCGTTTCTGGTCATGCCATTTCCACTGTCTCTCTTGAGCTCCCTTAAGTGCATCTCGGACTTCTTGTCAGACACGTTCCTAATTCCTTACTAATAGCTTGCTACAGGGATGAACACCTTGTTGCTCTGAGACCGTACCCAACCAGTTGGTCCAGGTGTTAAAACCACAGTTTATCTCAAAGGGAGACAACTTTGTCGACTCGGAGGTGGATGTCTGGTACACCAATTCCACCAACCGTAATAGCGATGCCCAATCATCCTACTGATATGAACAATAACTTCTTAAGTATAGTTCCAAGTTCTGGTTTCCCCGCTCAGTTTGCCCATTAGTCTTAGGGTGGAAAGCAGTTGATAACCGTAGTTTCACTTGCAACTGTTGCATCCGGCTCATCCAAAACTTGGATGTGAATCAGCTATCTCTGTCGGAGATAATAGATTCTGGGAGCCCATGGAGCGCCCAAACTTCCTTCAGGAATATCAGAGCCATATCCTTAATTGCGATGTCTGTGGTCAAAGGTATCAAGTATTCCATCCTTGAGAATCTATCCACAATTACCTGAATTTTGGTATACCCCTCTGATTCTGGTAGTGCTACTATGAAGTCCATGGAGATATCTGTCCACGGTATCAATTGTACTCCGACCGGTTCTAACAAGCTAAACTTCTTATACTTCATGGACCTGTTCTATTGACAGGTATCATATGTATGAAGGTAGTTCGTAATGCTCTCATCCATCTTAGGCCAAAAGACACTAGCCCTAACCCGGCCTACTGTCTGGTATGTCCTAAAGTGTCCCGCAATACGGGAGTCATGCTTGGCTCCCATGATCTTATCCTTCAGATCCTGTGTATCTGGAATGTACCACCTGTTCTTATACAGGAGAAGGTCTCTTTCTACCATCAAGTTACAGTCTACTCCTTTGTCTTCCGCTAACACAGCCTTTAAGTCCTTCATATAGAGAGGATCCTGTTTCGCTGCAACATGCACTGCATCCAAAAAGGAGGATTGCTACCAGTAGCTTTGACAGGCAGCCAATGAATAAGGGCATAAGTGATCTCTCTCTTGTCGCACAACCCACTGTTCAGGGTGAAAAAATGGCTTTAGTGACTCGGACGGAGAATTACTCCCTCCTTCAGGGTGGTGGTCTCTGCCCCTTGACAGCACATCTGCCTTAGTATTCAGCCTTCCTTCATGGTAAAGTACCTAAAAGTTGAAAGGCTGCAGGAATTCCCCCCAGCGATGCTGTTGGCGGTTTAGGGTTTTAGTACTATTAAAGCACTCCAAATTCCTGTGATCAGTATAAGCCGCGATCTCACCCTCTACCAACCTAAACAGATGTTCCCATTCCTTGAATGCCGCAACTATAGTAGCCATTTCCTTGCCATGGACATCATAATTTATCTCAGCCGGGTGGAACTTCATACTATGAAAGGCGACTGGATGCCACTTCTCATCCTCACAGAATTGAGCTAGCATGCCACCCAAAGCAAAGTCACTTACGTCCATGTCCAACTTGGTTCGACACGTAGAATAGAAGTGTGCTAGGACTGGCCCCAAAGTAAAAGCCATCCTCAACTCATAGAATACTTCACTACAAGTGGGGGTCCAATCAAATCATACATCCTTCCTAGTAAGGTCTGTCAAAGGTTTCGCTATCTTGCTAAAACCCTCTATAAACCTTCTATAGAAGTTAGCGAAGCCCAGAAAACTTTAGACTATGACGATGTTAGTCAGTTTCTTCTATTCCAGCATGGAATCCACCTTCTTAGTGGTCATACATATCCCCTTTTCTGATATCCTATAACCTAGGAACTCTATCTCATATCTGTAGAAGAACGACTTGTTTAAGTTTATACATAGTTGATGTTCCCTTAGCCTTTCCATCACGTGCCTTACTAAAGAGACATGTTCCTCAATAGTCTCTAAGTAAATCAGGATATCGTCCATATAGGCTACAACTCCTTCTCCCAGGATGTCCCTAAATATGTCATTTATCATGCTCTGGAAGGTGGTGGGCGCGTTACATAACCCAAAGGGCATCACCTTAACGTGATGTAGTCTCATTTCCCTATGGAAAGCTGTGAGTTCCTCATGGGAGTGTGTGTCTCCTGTGGCCTTCTTGGCCATTCGGATTCCCTAATATCCATTCTTGAGGTCTATCAATGTGTACACTGTGGCTTTTGAGAGCCTACCTCGCAATTATCAATAGGAGAGGATATCTATTCTTCACTGTAATCTTATTGAGTCCTCGGTAATCTATTACCAGTCTCAGTGTACCATCTGGTTTTGGCACAAACAGTATAGGAGCAGAGGATGAGGAAGTAGATCTTTTAATCTTCCCAGGGTGTAACATTTCAGTTATGAAGTCCTTTAGTGCTACTCACTCCATTGTAGAAATTAGATAGAGTGGACCGCAGGGCGGTATGCTTCGCGGAATCAACTTGATCCTATAATCATACTTCGTATGTTCCGGTAATGCATCTATCCTTTCTTGGCCGAATATGCAGTGGCACCAAAATCCTTATACTCTGGAGGGAGATGGATCGTGACATCTCCCCCCCTTTCTTCGGCAAACTCTACTGTCCCAAGAAAATACACATTCTTCCGGTCTTCAGCCAATAGTTCCTCATCCGACATGTATACTAACCGCCTCTGCTCTGTCAGGCAATTTGCCTTACAGAAATCTGAGTGCCAGGTCAGTGATCCTACATGCTAATTGATATCAGGGTTGTGATCTTTCAACGACGACACTGGGAGATAACTGTCGACTCTATAGTTGGCGATATTGGCTACCTCAAAGTGCATACCATTTACATGATCGCCGATCTTCAAATCCAATGCTTGGGTGTAGTGAAGACCTGACCCAGGTATGTGGTTACTACTTGCATCCTTTATTGGAGTAGGAATCCTTCGTCACCCACATGGACCTTGAGTATACTCAACCCATTTGCTACTTAGTACGGGGCCAGTGGCTCTGCTGTCTAATAACAATAGTGCTTTGGCACTCACTTGTCTACACCCTATACGCCAATATAGTGTCACTGGTAAGTGAATTCATTTGCTATGCTTGGGTGGACTAGAGTACCTAGGCTTCTTACTTTTTCTCGTAGTACTCAATCTTGCAAGTCTCTTGTCTTTTGACACAAGAGCAGCCACAACAGGTCGGTAAATATTTTTAAGAATAGTTTTAATTAATGAAGGGAATTGGAGTGCTGTTTACTATGACACCAGCATGATTTCGGGTACTGAATCCTCCTCAGGTAAATTTGAAAGATAACTTATATTCAAGACCAATAACCCAAACCAATTCGAGAGTGTAAAACAACCGATTCATATAAGACAAAGCAAATACATTGCCTGTCTGGAGACATCCAGTCAACCGATGCCAAACCAGGCATCTTTGTGCCCTTTCCGAATGTCGCGTGGTTCCCATTTTCCACAGCAACCCCTCAGAGCAGAATGCTCATTCAAAGAAAAACCTGAAAGTAATTTCCCTGAAATTGTCTAACAGGAAATAATCCAAAAATTGAAAAGAAATAACAAAACCTAAGAACCAAAAGGAAACCCAAAACACTACGTGTGCCTCTAACATCTACCTGACCAAGTAGTTTCCCAACACTACTGTGTAGAAAACTTGTCAGAACTGAAGGACCATTTACGTAGATGGGTTCTCACCTTAATCTGTTCCACCTAGGTGGCTATCTTCTTTCCTCGAGATCTTCCTTGATCTGGAGAAGTTAGTCTTTGTTACTTTGTTATTAGGATTAGGTTCTTACCTTCTCCCATGTCCGTATCTATCACCATGTCACAAACTGTGACTAAGCAAGGCAGATTTCACATAACCCGGAATTCCGAGTTACAGGTATGTTGGAATTTCACATGACATGCACTAGTGCATCTTAGCTTATCATGTTTATTGGTTCGTGACTCACAGTTGTGAGTCACACGATGTTATGATTTTTACACATGATTCATAATGTGAGTCATGGATCTTACTGAGGTGACGCGAGTCATGCACCTGACTTGGTTATTATGTTTTGATTGTTCCAGGCATGTTTCACAGCGACTCATAGGAGTTGTCTGATGGATTTCACATAACTCATAGTTATGAGTCCCAGGGTTTGGGTGACGAAAGATATGAGTCACGTGAGGTGAAGAGCGAGTATATAAAAGGGGTCGCTAGGACTCCGAGTATGAGATCTTCACATGTTCTGCTTGTTTATTTCCTACCTTTATGTTTTACGAAGAATGAAACCTACCTTTACACTCTTTAACGTTTATATCACCTTAAGTAAGAAAACTATCTCTTGTCCCACGACATGAAGATAAGTCCTAGGCAAGGACTTAAGAAGTTTAGAGGAATAGGCGTGGTAAGATAGAAGTCAAAGGACTTAGCTATCCACACCATGTAGGCAATGGCCTAAGAACTATTCCACTCTTATAAGTAAAATATTGTTACCTGTCGCACTCCTCCTATGTAGGGTAGGATTCTTAATACTCTATAACAGTTGTAGATTGTTTAGGGGCTTCTAAGAGCTTAGTACCAGAGGGTGGCGGACCAGATGTTTCAATGCACTTAAGTCGCTTGTTGCCTTTCATTGAGGGTTCCCCTTTGGGCTGTGACCATTTCACTTGCACGGTATCCCTCACAGCATGGACAACAGGGGAGGTCATTGTACACTGTCTCCAGAAGTATCCTTCCTTCCCACACTTTGTACATTGCTTGTTGCGTCGTTTATCAGTCAGGGTCTGGTGGATGCCTTGATGCCCCATTGCATACTCAGATGTCCTTACCGGCTTTCCGGCGTCAACATTAGCAGTCTTCTGCATCTTGTTGTCTCTCTAGCCTGAACCTTTCTCTGTTTTCTTAAACCTTCCTGAAGTTTTAGATGCTTCCTTTTTTCACTTCTCTGGTGGTCTTGTGGGCTTCTCATTATTGAGACTTCCAAAGCCTTTGTCATCCACCACGTTATGACCGTGACCAACCTGTCATAGTAGATCTAAGTAATCCTTTAGGTTTCAGGGGTGGGGTGTCTTCAATGCCCATGCTTCTTGAAGCTTGGGAGTTATCCTGGCCCTGACCTGGTCCTGAACCTGTTGTTGGTCTGTGTAGTTAAGCTTGTATATCAGATCAATAATCTTGTCCAGGGAAGGACTGCTTTGGTTTAAAGCCATCACCAAATTGGTCCACTCAAGAAGATTCACATCCCAGTTCACATTGTCACCTCGGTGACTTTGCTCACAACATTCGCGGAAAACCTTCCATATCCTTAGTGGACCATTGTTTTGGAAAGGCAAGCCCGCTCACTTAGCCGCTTCATGGTTGATGAGGGCATGTATCCTTAGATACCAGTTGTGTACTTGGTCTTTGAGAAGAGGTATGACCAAGTTGATCTTATCCATATCTGTTAGGTGACAATCGGAAAAGTATTCAAACTTGACTTCCACCAAGGTCAGAAAATTAGGCACCTCCAAGATCACTCCCTTGATTGTCGGAATGCCACTTAGGTTCCCACGCTTCCGGCGTCTTGAATCTGACAAGGAACGAGATTGGTTTTGCAACCGTTCTCGTACTGCTTCTGCCCCGCGGTTGTACCGGTCTTTCTTCTCATCACTCTAGCTATTGGGAACTAGTCCTGACAAGAGTGTGACATCGGGTAGGGAATTGGTATCATCATCAGAACCGTCATCAGGGTTGGAATAACCTGGATGCCCTGCACCAGCACCAAAGAATCCACCACTGGAAGGTAAGTTACCATCCCCACTGTCCCCAGGGTTGCTGGCGAAGGTTTCCCTTGGTCTCTCATAATGATCAAGGTGCTCGCCTTGACCACTACCATTCCCGACATCTGGAGGACCACCTCCTGACAGTACATGTAGTGGGATTGAGCCTGCTGGATGGTTACTTGCCCATGGTATCGGGTTTGGTGCAGCCTGTGACACCTTCAACCATTCGGCACCAGCCGGGCAGGTCTCTGGGTGTATTGCAGGTCCCTCGTACCCTCTCTTTCTGCAATACCTACCTGTGGGCATTTCCTTTGCCTTTCCCTTCTCTTATCTGGCCTCCTTCGGTGGGCCTCCCAGTACCTCCGGCAGTGGCAGTTGACAAAAGAAGCCATGTCGTCCACCGGGTCCAAGGCAGGTGGAATGACAATAAGGTCCTCTGGCTGGCGGTGGTGGGTGGGATCCAGAAAATCCAGCATTACACGAAGTTTTAACAGGTGCCATGGGCATGTGAATCTGTGGCAGGTTGGGTGGGCGGGATGTTGCCAGAACAGGGACGGTAGTACCTTGAGAGGCAGTAGCAGGACGAGTAGGTCTACATGCAGTATTTTCGAGTATGTTCAACGTCCTTTCAATTCGATCAGCCAGCCCCAGAGACCCCGGTCTCATGGCTGGCCAAGTGGGTTCAACTGAAAAGGGTGCAGGGGTAGCTGTGGGTGTTGGATGGTGCTCGAAAAGGTTTGATGGGAGGAGGGAGGGTTGATTGCGATACGTGGAATGGGAAAGCTGGTTGGGATTCTGGTGGCAACACAGGTGTTACTGCGATTGAACAAGAGCATTTCCTAATGGGTCTTGATGGCTGAGGCGATACTCTCTGTGAGCCTGGCTGTTTGGAGGTCCCAATGGGACTAAGAGAGTGACTTCGAGCTACTGACGCTGAAAGGGAACAAGAGGCGGCATGAGCCCAGGAATGAGTGGCTTCGGATCCTTGATCCTTTAAGCTTTCCATGATTCTTAAACCTAACAGGCTCAACTGTGGCCAATACTTGTCATTTCTCACATAGACCGTCAGTTGTGAAGCATGATCCTTAGGTTTCTCTTTGAACAGGGGTAGCGCCAGGACAGCCTCAATCATCAGTATGTCATTGTTCTCATCTATCTGATACCCATCCTTCCCAGCCTTTTTCAACGCTTCTACCTGTATCTTCATCATATCTTGGTTTCTCAGTAGAACAAGGAATGCCTCATGCTGGCTTTTCATCCATCCTACTGAGGAATTTATGATCTATTTCCAGAAGGGTTTCTGTGTCTTCTTATTCCACTTATGCAGGTCCCCTTTTCCCCTACTGATCTCTTGCATCACTGTGCATAGGATATAGGGGGTGACGAAATCGTGGGTGAAATCTGCAAGGGTCAAGTCTTCAGCTTGGGGGTTGTCCTTTAGGAGAGGGATGTTATTTAAGAATGATAGTGTGGTAATGCGCAGATGCGGAAGAACTAAGTCCTGGCATTAATTAGAGAGCTCTATATCGGCAGCATCGATCAAGAGCTTAGATGCTTCGCCGAGGCCACATGGCATGTATCTGCGATAATAGAGGCCCTAAATATAGCAGCTTGTGAAGGGTTCTCGTTGAGATCCAAGCTGGTATCAGAACTCGATGTCGCTTCCTCAACCGCAGATAGCAAAGCTTTCGTAGCTATCCTAAGTCCATAAGCAACATACAAATTTTTATGGGTTTCAGAATTCTTTTTTTTTACTAAAGATTCTTAAAGAACTTCTCAGCAATTTGCAAACCTATTACCGAATTGTTAAAGGTAAACGCAGGGGGTTTCCTTTGGACGGACAAAGCAGATAAATCCTTTGAACTTCTAAAGAAAATGTTCGGTACCGCATCAATTTTGAGCCATTTCAAACCAGAAAGGGATCCGGTAGTGGAAACCGATACTAGCGATTTCGCTTTGGGCTGCGTACTCTTGCGATTCATTGAGAACAAACTCCACCCTCTCGCTTTCTACTACTGAAAGTTGAATCCCACCAAACGCAATTACGACATTCATGACAACGAACTCCTTGCCATAGTGGAGGTGTTTAAGGAATGGTGACATTACTTGATGGAAACAGATCATCCTATCCCTGTATACCCGGATCACCAGAATCTACAGTATTTCCTCACCACAAAAGTCTGGAGCGCCAGACAAATATGCTGGGTGCAAAAGTTAACAGATTTTAACTGCAAGATCATTTGTCGACCAGGCGCGACCAGCGGCAAGCGCGATGGGTTAAGCAGGCGCCCAGAGTACTGCTCTGAGGGAGGAGGTGAACAAACTGAGCAGTCGATTTTAAAGCCAGCAGATTTTAACATCATCCGAATTTCTATCATATTAGGGTTGGAGGATGAAATAGTCCAAACCAACCCGACAAAAAATCAATTCCGAGCAAAGAGACTTTGTCTCGAAGCTAAATTACCAACAAAAGGTACAACGGAATCCGCAGGTTATGACCTGTATGCACTTAAAGATACCCTTGTACCAGCCAAAGGACAAGCATTAATCGAAACCGGAATAGCAATAGCAGTACCAAAAGGAACTTACAGATGCATTGCACCCAAAAGTGGCTTAGCCACTAAATACGGAATGGACACCTGCGCAGGTGTCATCAATGCGGATTATGAAGGAGAAGTTAAGGCACTGCTTTACAATACTCCTAGGGAGGACTATAAAGTACAGGCTGGAAGTAAGATTGCCCAGTTAATCTTAGAAAAGATACATACTGGTGAACTCCAAGAAGAAATGGAGTTGGACGATACGAAAAGAGGAGGACAAGGATTCGGAAGCACAGGAACTGGATTAGCAGAAACCTCAACACACATTAGCTTCTTAAACGAAGACGCGAACCTCAACCAACATTTTGACTTAACCAAGGAAGAAACTCAGAACCAACTGCATGAAGAATCAGTAGTTATGGCAACTCAGGTAGTGCTAAATGCAAACCCAAAAAAGTTCCATGAAGAGTTCACGACCTTGGTAAAAACAGCTGGAAATGAGGATGAGGACTGGCAATCTAGGATAAACGAATTGGAAAAGTTAAGAGATGATAACGCACAATGGCCAAAGCACTGGTCAACCAAAGATGGGCTCATCTATTTCAAAAATAGGCTGTACGTACTAGCCTTGGAGGAACTACGAACCTTGATCACACAAAGTTGTCACGACTCAAAAGTAGCTGGACACTTTGGACAAGACAAAACCCTAGAAATCATTATATGAGATTTCCACTGGAAAGGATTAAGCGACTGGGTCAATGACTATGTTCAGTCATTTGATGAATGCCAACATAGTAAGGTCCCGAGACATGCCAAGTATGGTTTTCTACAACCGCTACAACTATGTTTTGCAGCCTGGAGCTCAATTTCTATGGACTTTATTACCCAACTTCCTCCATCGAACGACAACACCAAAATTATAGTTGTTGTGGATCGATTTACCAAGATAGCTCACTTTGTTCCCCTACCCAGAACCGCTAGGGCTAAGGATGTGGCAACCGCATTCGTCCGAGAAGTTCGGAAGCTTCATGGGTTGCCCACAGAAATCGTTTTCGGACATGGACGCCAAGTTTGCAGGTGAATTTTGGGGATCGTTATGCAAATCACTAGGAATTAAGAAGAGAATGTCAACGGCCTACCACCTACAAACTGACGGACAAATGGAGAGAACCAACCAAGTACAGGAAGGTTACCGCAGAAGTTTCATCAACTACGATCAGGATGACTGGCATTCACTGCTCCCACTAGCCGAGTACGTATACAATGACTCCGTAACCCAAGCGCACGGCTTAACACCATTCTTTGCAAACTATGCCTATCATCCACAAATGGAGTGGATGAAAGAAAGAGAAGTACTGAATCCAGGTGCAACCACTTATACTCATGGATTGAAGGAGGTACACCAACAAGGCCGAGAAACGTTACAACTCACAACAGAAGACATGAGCAAGTACTACGATCCAAAGGTTAAGTAACAACCAGGATTCAAGGTTGGGGATCGAGTAATGCTTAACGCAAAGAATATTCGGACTAAACGACCTTCCAAAAAGGTCCGCCCTAAGCTTTATGGACGTTTCTGAATACTCGCAAAAAGGGGCGACAGAGCTTTCAAGTTAGAAATTTCCAAAAGGTGGAAAATCGACCCCATATTTCACGTGTCGCTACTCGAACCCCATCGAACCTCAATTCAACCAGAGAGGGAACAGAGACTGCAGGCACCAGAAGAGATCGATGGCGATCTGGAATATGAGGTTCAGAAACTTGTTAAAAGCGAAATTCTCTCCCATGTGAAGATAGTCTCCGGACGCAATAAGCGTATCTGAGAACTCAAATATTTTGTTAAATAGAAGGGATGTTCAGAGGACGAAAACACCTGGGAACTACTGGAGCATCTGAAACATGCTACCGACTTGGTAGAGGAATTCCACTAAGATAACCAGGAGATGCCACGACTGAGGTAGGATGCTTAGGAAAGATTTTTCTAGGCGTGGACAAGTAAACACGCAGAGGTTTTTTACCCTACCTGAACAGAGTCCTAAAAAATGCAAATTTCGTTACGACTACAAAATGTACCATATATTAATTTTAACATTGAAAAGACTCGAGGACGAGTCTAGAAGAGGAGGGAGCTAATATTATACTTAGACAGTGTAATCGGTGTGGCACGTGACTAACTGCATAAGGTCACATGCTCAACTCCGGGCCCCACCATAGTTATCGTGACGATATCATATTATCTCATGAAACGATGAGGCATGTATGCAGCCCGCTCCGCGTAGATACGAGGCATGTGACTGTAGAGTTTTTGCTGGATAACATAGAAGGAGCTCCGCTCTATAAGATAAGACATACTTGAACCAGATTGGTCGGTTGGTTATTAAGCTACAGCCTCTGGAAGTCTTGGTGTGCTATTTTGAGAAGTGGCCGCACCATCCTCTGCTCGCGTAAAGAACGGTAATCCGGAGACTTCTTTACGATTGGTTAATAATAACTCACTGGTTGGGTTTGTTATCTTCATCATGCCCTCTAAGCTATGAACATAGAAGAGTCATTGATAAGTCCTTCGACAGAGCTGATCACTCCACTAAGGAAGAGAGCGGGGAAGTAAGTCTTCAGGGTCAAATGGAGTTCGCACTCGAAGGGCACTGAATCATTAGTATGGCAGGTACATGGTTAGTAAGGGATTGGATGAAGGCCGCGACCACCCAGATGCGGAATATAAACATTGAGGTGCCTCCTGAGCTTTTTAGTCTATCATCAGCGACCTGAGAAAAGATCTTATCAATATATTCGTTCTACTTTACTTCGATCTTTACGAGCCTTCTTGACTACCTCTGAGACAGAAGAATACAGGGCCTAGTGTATACTCGCTTGACTTCAGAGATACCTACCCCCTAACAGCACTAGCCATAGTGGATGCCCTGCACAGTTTCAGCTACATTCTGATGGGAAGAAAGTTCATGATAGTCACTGATCATCGTCCACTAAGCTTGCTGAAGACAATGAAGCCACCTAGTAGGAAACAAATTAGATGGGTAACAGAACTCAGCAAATATGACGCACAAATAATATACTAAGAAGGAAGCAAAAACTATTTAGCTGATGCCCTTTCCCGAATTTACAAAGACATCAGTCAAGAAGAAGATCCTTAGTATGCTCAAGATACAACAATGCATCAAGACGACCTATCAGACACGACAGAATTGGAGTGAAACCCACCGAGCGATCCAGTTAGAATGTCACGCTACCAACCACCATTGGTCGAAGACGCTCCAAACTCACCCCCTCCTCTGCTCCAGGAACCCGCAACTTGGTCTGCAGACCAAACCATCGGCGACAGTAATGATTGGGGGGATGGGATCATCTACACTGGTACACCCCCCAAGGACCCAGACCATGCAAGTCTCCATTTTACTGCATGCGACATCAATGAATGCAACTTCCATGCAAGCGACAAACTAGGCTCTGGGTACTCGCCCAAGCCAAGATCAGACAAATCAGGAACATCCTACAGTACCCCTGATGAAGAAACAATATCGGAAATGCAACAACTCACATGAGAACTGGACACACCTGAATCAATCCACCGACCAAGCATGTATCATCCCCGCCCATCCACATGGATTGACCCCTCTAGATTAGAGTTACCAACTGAGGAGTTGCCCAGCAGCCCACCGGCGTACCTCCTAGCAAGAGAAACGAACTAGGAACTATACCTGTCCAGACTAAGCGAAGAATCAGAAACCTATGCTCATGAAGTTATCGAGTCAGTTATACCACCCACAGAGAACGAATACAGGGAACGCCGATACCAGCCCACTACTGAAGATGATACCCACAAATAAATAATAGCCAGAAGTACGGAGATGGAAGAGGAGCAAGCCACCTTCCAGGTATGCAAGAAAATAGAAAATAGGTTGAGGCAACAAATGATGAAAGGCTACCAGAGCGACCTGTTATATGACAAATTACTAAGCGGCGGCTCCACAAACCTCAACCTCTATGAAGTTGATGACGGACTAATGTACTCACAAACCCAGTACGAGGCTTGGTGCTTGTACATCTCTCACGGCTACGTGGGAGATAAGGAGACTCTACGAGAATACATAATAAGAAATATATACAACATCAGTCACTATAGCACAAAAAGGAATCTGCATTACGTGACTGGCTATTTCGCCTGGCCACAGATGAGAAACCACTTCAACCAATACATAGTACAATGCGACACCTGCCAAACCAACAAACCCCGAACCCAACTTCCTGCAGGATCAGCGAAAATGCTACTCATACCAACTGAAATCTTCGAATCCATCGCGATCGACTTCGTAGGACCCTTTAACAAATCCGAGGGCTATGATACGATAATGGTAGTCATGGATGGATTAAGTGCATCAACATGGTTTATACCTACCACCTCAACAGATACTACGGAAAAATCTATTACAACGGTAACAGAGCACGTGTGTACACCACATGGGTACCCATACTCTATAGTAATGGATGGGGATCTACAGTTTACGTCAAAGTTGTGGCAGCAATGGTGCAAGTCACTAGGCATTGAACACCTCTGTGTACGACCTGGACACCATGAGACAAATGGACAGGTAGAGCGACGAATCAGAGAATTAAAACCAGCAATGTGGAACATTATGAACAAAAGACGAAATAACTTGAAATCATGGCTAGCCGAAGTGGCAGCACACATAAATGGATCATATACAGAAACTTACGGCTGCTCACCATACGGGATAGTATACGGGAAGGAATACCCGATGATGAAAACACTGCGGTTCGGAACATCAGCGGTACCAGCTACCGACGAATTCCTAAACAGACACCAGGAAATCAGGAACCTAGTATTCGAGAACCTCCTCCTGGCACGATTCCAGACAACTCGAAGAGCCACTAAATGAGGCAGAATACACAAACGAATCCCAATCGGAGAACAAGTATTGGTGTATGGAAGCCAATTTGCGACACAGTCAGGAAGAAGTGAGAAACTAGGGCCCATGTGGAGAGGCCCCTTCACACTAATCGGGTTCGATGAGTACACGGAAAACTGCATACTAAAAATGGATGCGAATATGTACCAACCACTGGAAGGCACCCTCCATGTATCCGCGATAAAACCATACATACCAAACGATGAGACGAAATTCTCAGGACGATCCCACGCGAAACCAGCACCCATTCTAATAAACGAGCATCCGGAATGGGAAGTGGGAGAAATCCTAGACCATCGGCAAAGATACAACCGCGACGAATTTCTGATACAATGGAAAGACTACCCTGCGAGTGCAATTGGTTGGGAACTGACCAAGCGACTTGGGAACGCTACTGAACTTATTAACGAATGGTGGTCTAACAACAGGGAAGGAGACCCACCGACAGTATTCCAAGTAACTATGTGCTGGGTACCAACGCTACCGGTGGTGAACAAATGGGAATTTACACCATGGACACCTAAGGGGTTCTGGGCCCCGTACAGCCACGACGAATTTTCCCCTGGAAATGCATCAGGAGAAGAGTCTGAATCACCCACACCTTCAGAAATCTAAGCAAGACCCATACACACTCTACACGAAACCCACGCACCCACACCTTCAGAAATCTAAGCAAGACCCACACACACTCTACACGAAACCCACAGACCCACATGTTCAGAAATCTAAGCGTGACCCACACACACCCTGCACGGAACCTACACACCCTCAGGATTTTACCAAACTATACGCACATGTACACACAAAGCTACGCACCTACAGCCCTAGCCAGAGGCACATAAAAGGTGCACTTGGTACCAGGAACCAAAATACGAACCATCCCCCACCACCTTAGCCACCGTACCTTGTGCACCTCATCAAACCAACTATCCCCCCTGTTTCTTCCTCCGTACCCATACTAGTACATTACCTCTACCTCGCATACCATGCACAACTTGGACTTCACAAGGCGCAGCAAAAAAGACTCCTACCTATGGTGACTCAACTTTAAATGAGTGGGCGATATACCATCGCTACAAAGAGAAAAGGCAATGTATATATTTTGTTGCCTGGAATGCAACCAAATGGATTGCAAACTCACGAGTGCTGTATGGAACCCGCTCAAAAAAGCCTACCACCGGAGGTTTGCCCCAGCGTTCTTCACCACCTATACATGCAGAACCTGTACTGGGCCGGACCTGCATGAAAGTTGTATTAGGGGTCCGGCATGTTTTGACAATTGCCAATGCCACCCAGCCCTCGAGGTTGACGACGAGCTAGATGAACCACGAAATTTGTTTCTTTCATTATTTGAGTAGTTTTAAAAATGGTTCTTTTTT
>LN890951.1:723834-743823 GCA_900010015.1 Tuber aestivum
CCTACTTCTCCAACGCAAGGAAGTCAATCCCGACTCTTCTGATAACTACGGCCGAACACCACTGTTTTGGGCCGCTCGGAATGGGCATGAGGGTATTGTGAAGCTACTTCTCCAACGCAAGGAAGTCAATCCCGACAGCACCGAGAGCGGGGGCCAACCCCCGCTCGTGTCCGCAGCTGCCATGGGGTACGAGTACATAGCGAAGCTCCTCCTTGAACAGAACAATGTCAACCCCAACCATGTAGACAATGACGGCCAAACACCACTTATGTGCGCAACCGGGAATGGGCACTTGGGTGTCAAGAAGCTTCTACTCGAACGACTCAGTGTCAACCCTAACATCTCTAACGCGAGAACCCACTCCCCAGTCTCCAGTTTGCGGGCCGGGGCCGCCACTCCAGGAACCACCCCCAGCCCGACCGGTACGCAATCCAGGAAGCGGCACCAATTACAGACCCTCGATGTTAAACCTGACAAATCCCAAGAAAAAAGGACTCGTTATTCCCACGAATTCTACACACGATATCGTTGATGGTCACAGGCTGGTCTTTGTTTCTCTTCTCGTTCCCTTTGACCAATCCCTCATCAGTTTGACCCGCACGGTTCGGGTACCATACTTATCTTTGTTCTGGTTTCTTCGATCTTCACCCCGGTTGTTTTCTGGATAGTCCGTAGTCTCATGTGCCAATTTGTCGCATCATGTTTTTTATTTTCTCCCTTTCTATTTATTCTTTTCATTTTTTACTCTCTCGTCTCTTTTTTCTGCATCTATTGTGTTGCCCGGGCGGGGACGTTGGTGGTGGTATACGGTAGGATAGAGCGGGAGATGATAACATTAGACAACCAAAGAAACCACCACTAAGAATCTTAATTCTTCCGTACTCGCAAAACTCAACCGCCATCGTGACAAGTAGCAAATCTACTCCTGGCACGGCGCTCGCCTTTCGCCGGTTATTCTCATCATCCTCCCTCGCAATTCCGCTCTTCCCCCCCTAATACCCGAACCGTAGCAATTCCGTGCCGCCGGGGAACCCCTGTGGAAAAGATTCCTGAGAACTAAAAGTTACAGGCAGAAAAGAGTGTCTGGCTAATGGGCCCATCTTGCATGGTTATTCAATACTTGTGAGACTGATTTAAGTTTACGCCCGGTATGCACTGGAAGCGCCGCCCCGAGGCGACGGAAGTATGCTAGCTTGGGAGCATTCGGGAGCAACGGACCTCGTATCGCAGCGCTGAACGGTACCGTATATCGCATCCCCCACGGGTAGCAGCTAGCAGGGTGGTCTCCGGCTACTTAAGAAAATCACTGCCAACTACCAATCTGCAACTCTGAATCTCTTTCAATATTCCTTTGTTTTTACTTTCTTCATATTCCGCCTCCCACTTCCGGTGATCGATCCCTGGCAATGGGGAGTGCTTGTTGGTCGTATCTGAGTAATACCCTACGTTACCGTACAGTATATAAAACTGATACCGTAGCGTAAACCACTGTTGCATACATAATAAGGTATAATATGATACACTATGGAAACCTCAACCTCGCGCTGTAAAATTTAGGGCTGGGTGATGATGTCTTTTTAAATAGAGGCCCGTTTTTCTGCAGGTGCAGATGGGCTACTTTTCCTTATAACAAGAGGGTTCTGGGTCTCTAACCTTTGGAGATTACAGAACGGCTTCATGAAACTCAATAATGGGGGAAGCTTTGGTAAGATATGGGGAGGATTGTGTGAAGGAGGGCGGTTCTGCTAGTGAGGGCCCGGGGTGGTTCCACGATATCCTTTTCTGCCATGGTAGGGGCTAATTGTGCGTTTGGAAACCCAATGTGGGGGTTTATTTCCCCCTCCGTACGATATGCGTCGACCCTTCCTTCTTCCGTTGGATTGCTTCGCGGTCATGTGATAAGGGTACGCAATTTTTGGGCATGCGGCGGTGAAATGCGCAGTGGTTAGGCCCATGGTAGTGAATTGTTTTCACATTCTATGCTAGTAAGTATAATCCAGATTGGTGTTTTTTTTTTCTGTCGATATCTTCTGCTGTGGGGGGTTGATCTCGGGGTTGTGGTTTAGTTTGTCGTTCGCTTTTTGTTCAGGTTGGAGTGGATAGTCGGTTTGGTGTGGCTGGTGCTTTACGCCGTCCCGTATCGCAGAGAGAGTATCAATTTCATAGATTAGGATGGTTTAAAGTGTTTTAGGATGGTGGGTGGGCGTAGTGTTCCTGGATAGCGTCTTTCTTCTGAGTTCGTTACTCTCCCCCTTCCGTCTCGGAATTTTTCGCTTACCGTAAGAAGTAGAATAATCGAACCTCACACTAGGGCATTGGAGCTGCCGTTTCTAGTAACTTAGGGTGCCACACCTTCCCCGCTGTCCTTTGTTCTGAGCTAATGTAGCTTGAGAGGGCCAATTTTCAGAAGTTTTTCCGCCCCCTGATCCAATAGAAGGAACTCCCCAGAGCGAGGTTCAATCCTTCCAGCCCTTACAGTGCGGGTATTTATTTCTTGGTCTGTCGCCAGCCGGAATCTCTATACGCCATCAGCGCCCCACGCAATAAGGTTACCCGTGTGTTCTAGAAATTGTGCTTCGCGGTTGCCGTATCTTCCTCTGCTCCCGACACACCGATAGAGTAGCCCCACTCCGAGAGAGGAGGGAGGGGGGAAGGTTACGGGCTATGGTAGCGGGAGAATTTAGTAACTCAGGTCTTCGTGGTGGGATCTAGCTCACCAGGATAGGAGCGCCCGGCGGCAAACCCCTCCAAGGGGTGAACAGAGGGTAGGTGGAGAAGTCTGAGTTAAAGGAATGCCCGAGAGCTCGAACGGGGAGATCAATTGTCCCTAACCATCCTCCGTTTTCCTAGCGCCCGATGATCCGCTAGGGAAATAAATTTTCCTGGTTATTATCTTTCTTGGTCTCTCTCTCTCTCTTTCTCTCCTAGGTTTGATAAAATTTGTGATTTCGGGCTACAATGAAAGGAACGAGTGACTAGAACTAGCGATAATCCTACACAAACGCCAAGCGCTTTCTAAAAAACAATCGCACAAGTAGGAGCGGGGAAAACCCTTCGCTATTCTCTCTCGCTGGCGCACACTCTCTCCCCCTAACTATCGCGCACTCTCTCTAACTAACGGTAATGACAGGAGTATATATCATCAACTCAAGAGCCAAAGTCCAAACCCCCACGTATGTCTCCCACACATGAGCAAACAAGAAAAGCTAACGAAGAAAAGACAAACTCACGCCCCCCAAGTAAGTTCTCCCTGACACTCAGAAACAAACAAGCTAACGAAGAGAAGACAAACTTGCGCTCCCCACCGTGCACCCTTCCGCCCCGCTCCCCCGATCCTCCGCACGCTCCCATGGCCGAAGTGCTTTCCCGGAAGCCAAACTGCGCTCCCAGAAACGAGCGAGCAAACAAACGAATAACTAACTGTGGTGCAAATAGACAAACTGCCCCGCGAGTGTACTAACGAATGAACGAATGAGCGATCAAGCAACGGGGATAAGAGAAGGAGGGAAGCGGGGGGGGGAGGAAACAAAAGAACGGGGGAAGAGCATGTCGAGCACCACCTTGGGATTTCCAACAAGGTTCTTGAATAAAAGTTTGGGAACGGAAAAAAGCCGACTGGTTAACTAGACTCCACGGGGGACCCCGCCTTGTCTGGGCATCTCTCTTGATGCAATTATGCATGCTCGCTTTGACAAAATGTCAAAGTGCTCAGCGAAAACCACGAGCAAGTGATGTACTCATTGTACTGGTACTGTGCCTTCATCTCAGCAATGCCTTTAGTACCGTTCAACTGTACATCCCAAGACCCAGATAGCCAGCTGTGTATGTTTGCCATACCAACTTTTACATAATCCCCCCGGTAATGGGAAAGATAGTGTCCCTAATGGCGTGCCGCCTCTGCCATTCCACATAGTCCAGAGAGAGCAACAATCACTAGTGTCATAGCAGGGGTGTTTAGTACGGTGAAATTTTTAATAGCAGATAGGTGTGGAAGGGGGACGGGCTGGAGTATCCATCATAAGGCACAGTGCAATTCTTTTGAGGTTTAACCACCCCGGTGGGTGAGTGAAACCCAAATGTCATAACACATGTCCTCTCCCCAAGCTGCATGCGTGTCGCGGGGTGGACAGAATTCGCTTCCCATATCTCCTAAGGCATTTCCCGAGTCTCCAAACATCTGTAAAAAAAATCCTTCACTCCAACTACCGATACTGTGTGGCTGGGTTTATCTGGGTTGGGGTTAGGGTTTATTTATCGAATTTATCACCGCATGACGAGTGGTATGGTTTAGCTTTCCTAAAACCTGCTCCACCCAACTACGTACAATCCGGCAATGAAATAAGTCCTTCAAAACAACAAATATGGAAGCAAAAATAGCGCGAGAGAGCCTGAAATCATGATATCAGTTCTCCCCGGCTTTTTGTTTTGATATAAAAACTGGAAAAAAAGAGAACTGTGAAATGAGTTTGTATGAGGATGAAATTCACAAGGGTTAAGCAAAGCAGACTGTGATAAACACTGAGAATGTGGGGCTCAAGTAAAACAATAGAGCTTAGCCAGAGAAGTGGGAAGGTTTGTATAGTTGATATCATACACTCTGGGGGCTATGTCCTGGCACTGGTGGCTCTGGTTACTACGGGATACGGGAGTGAGAAAGCGCGTTCACCCATCCTCCGAAGCATTCTCCTCATTTTTGGCTCTTGCCCCCTCATTATCGACTTCGGCTCCCAAACATGTTGGGTTTTAATTTGCTACTTGCTGAAGGAAGTGCCAGTGTTCAGAGTGGATTCCCTATGATATAAACTTCATTGACACCCCTCCAGGATCCGTCCTGGGGTTAAACCAGGTATTCATACGGTTCCGCAAATACGTTGCAGCCTTCTCATGCCCGCCCGAAACTCTGAACGACTCAAGTGCCGGTGACCATGCGGGTACCAGTACTCGAGTACCGGTATTGGCTCGAGTCCCTGTGAACAAAACCACAAGCCACACGGAACCCCCCCATGCGGATGACTAAACTTGAACAGGATAGTTCCCTATACTCGAGTTGTAAACCCTTAAGGGTTGCAACTGGAGGTTTTGCTGGTATTTCCCTACTCCAGTATGGAAAAACAACCAGGCAGCATCCGTCCAAGTTGGGGGGGTTTCAGAATGGCTGGTTGTCTGGTCTATCAAGGGTTGGGGGTAAGTGAGGCGAGGGAGGAGGGATTGGCGCGGGTTACTCTAGCCACTTTAGATTATGAAAGCCACTCGACCCGGATATGGACCATATGAAATCACTTGCAATCCAACTCCTTGGCCGGTATGACAACTATTTAGGTGTAGAGCTGCCTCCAGTGAAGCCGGATGCCTAGCTATTCTACCGCAATCTAAGGAATCAGGTCTCTACCACCGGTGTAACGTGTTCATGCCCAGGCGCTAAGCACACTGTCGAGTACAATAGGAGTAGAACAGTAGTTGACCAGAAACTAACGATTCCAGGCTCGCTAAGGGACGCTTCGGTAGTGTAATTGGAAAATAAAGATAACCGTTCAACCAAGTATATTAGAATACTGTCTGTCAAAGTCTGCCATTTCCAGAGTGGAAATTGGCGGTCTTTTTAAGTACATTTGTTTGAGTGCAATCATGAATTCTCACTCATGTTCTTACTCAATCAAACTGTTGTGAAAGTACTGAGAGGAGTGTTTTGCACAGCAAAGAAGATTGTGTGATAGAGAACGATGCCACAACATCTGTTACTGGTAGTGTCAGAAGTCATGTTTCAACACAAACTGTAAAAATAACCAAGTATCAACCAATACTTAAAACAAAACATAAAACAAACTAACCGAGCACCAACTCCGGTTACAACCACGTTTACCCATCTTCACCCTAGCCTGTGGACTGGGATTGGGCAAATTGCCGTCACTCTGATCAAGCATAGGTTTCAAGAGCCACTCAGTGCAGACACCGGGATATTAAAAAAAGTGTTTACTCTGCTATGCCTTTCACTCCACTTATTGTCCTTACACCCCCAAAAAGAGCGGCTTTCATGCCCGAGCCTTCCCACTCAATCCTATTGCGTAGCATGAGTTCAGCATCTCCCCCCTAATCACCACCTGGAGCCCCTGACTCTGCCTGCCAAAGAAATCGATGCCGGGGCCTTCACACCCGACCGTCCTAAGAGAAGTTATATAATAGTTCATGCTTCGGTGTTTTGACAGCAAGTCAATCAATTGATCTTTCTCGGTTATTACCCTTATTTCTTATATGTCCTCCGCTAAGGATCCTAGTAATATGTTGGGAGATCCTCATTTGGGTTGAACGACTTTCCGTGGGTTGTGCTTGAAAAGGGGAAAATAATGATTTATGCCCTTATGGCTGTGGTTTTAGAGAAATTCACCGTTAATTATCTGCTACTCTAAGATCGGTACTTCGTGATCCTTAGCATCCCCTGAAAGAATTTGGTATCTCGCTTTCTCGCTCCTGTGAAGCTAGATACTGTGCTACTGGTACACCTACGATAAAGTTCAAGTGGCACTGTGAGTTGGATACCCGCTATTAACCGTACCATTGCCGTTACCGTACCTTATCATCACCGGAGCAAACATTCAAGTTCTCCAGAAATCCTATGTGCCTGCATATTGCGGTTAAGTCGGTACTGATATGGGACCTATGACAGCATGACAGCAGATTAGAGGAGCAACATCTCGATGAAGCTAATGCGGGAATGTCTTGTAGTTGGAGATCCCGCTACGAGACATATCTCATACTGCGGCTGAAGGGCACCCAGAGAGTGAGAACGTGTTTAGGTAAGATACCTGTAGCTATTTTGTGGTGCCAGAGGTCTCGAGTGAGAAAGTGATGTTTATACCATGAAACTCCCTGCGTAACCTCCCTCCTTCCATGCGGAACCTTCCGGTTAGCAGAGGGCAGTACGTACTGTACGAGGGAACCACCTTCAAAATTCGGAATAGAGCCTCAGGGTCCCCGTGTTTGACCCAAAATTTGCACACACATCTGGACCTGCTCCGGAAGCGCTTACCCACTTCATATCCTGCCTTCTAGGGCTGCTGACGCTTTATTGGAGTCGTTTTTATACTTGGTCTGTCACTGCTAAAAGAATATGCTATGTGACGAAGTGTTTTCGGTTTTAGGAGCAATTCCGATTCTCTACTCCCGGTGCTATTCTCCTTGCGCATCGTCGCACTGATATGAAGGTAGAAATGGGCGGGCAGGGTTAGCTTGTGCAGTACGGAGGAAGAGAAAGTACCTTGGGTTTCAAATGCACAATTGAACCCCGTCACATCGGATAAAAACATCATAAATCCAGCTTGAATATTTCCCCACAGCCTCCACCTTCACCCGATCCTCCTCATATGAATTTGGGATCCCATTTCTTTATTTTAGGCAGGCATCCTGTAATCTCGGAAGGTTCGTAATCTATGGAATGCTTTCGTTATGGGGAAAAATTGGTCCACCCGAGCTCTCAGCGACGTGGTCTATCAGAAGAAACTACCAATACCCGACTTCAGATTTCATACTGCAAGATCTGGTTTTCCGGTATTGTACCTCTCACCAGCAATCTACGGTACAGTATCAGTTCACAATACAATAAAGTAGGATGTCATTTGAAGACTACTAGGAATTACCCCGCAGTGCCTAGGAGAGAGCGCTTGGGATGGGAATGAAATATAGGGTAGAGAGCGAGGAATACGGGAAGATGTAAAGTTACAGCATCACAAATTAGGGGTTGAGAGTGTTATTCCCTTGCACTACTACTCATATATTCAATGATCCTGCAGTCTCCAGACGCAAATGACGCTACATCCACCGACCGCGATACGAGCTCCGAGGCTTCGAGATGTTCCTAGATGAGCACGCATCTGTCGGGCGGAAGCAACACCCCTAATGGACCCCTAAATTCAAACTTAAGTAGGCCTCGCAAAATTTCAACGACCATAGAAGATAAACCTATCCACGGCCGTTCTTTCTATTGGTCACTATTTGTTCTCAGGGCTTCCTAACGGGCACGGGATTGCTGTGTTCCAGGTGGAGAGGTAAGGTTATCCAACCCCCGGTGAGCAGTATTGGATGAGGTGGGCTGAGGGAAGACTCTGGGGGAGCGAGTGCTATGCTATGCTTGAGTTTTCTGTGTTCCAGGGGAACGATTTACTTTTTCTGGTTTGGGGGGAATTGAGATACTTAATCAGTGTTTCTTCAGCTGCCTAAATTCTAATATATGCTATTGCATCTTATCCTAGCATCAACGCTGCTGTTTAGACAACACAATGGATGGATTGGAAAACGGAGAAGGGAGGGAGAGAAAGGGGAGAGAGAAAAAATAAAACCAGAATGCGAAAAAAGGGGGCGACTAAAGCCGCGGGGGATATATTAAGTAGTTGTGATGTGAATCAAAGAAACCCAAACAAGAATATGAATGGTACCGGGCCGAGCATCTTTCAAGGACTAATGGAGAGGGATTGGGCAAAGGCAAACGAGAAGAGAAATATAGGCCAGCCGGAATATTACAGATACCTTCTGTAGTATCCGTCGCAACGTCGTAGCCTTTTTATTCGGGGTGTGTTCACGGGATCCACCAGGTCATCTTTGTGAGTCTGTGATTGCCACTTCAGTTTCTTGACAATAGGTGGACCGAGGATAGGTCCTCGCACGAGAGAATTGCTTGACAAACTGGTGACTGGGGAGCAGGTTTTCTCACCCGAGGTGTTGAGAGTGCCAGGGAGGCATTCGTGGAGCTTCACTATATTTTTATGCTCATTCCTCGCCGCCCACGAGAGGGGCGTTCGGCCGTCGTCATCGGGTGAGTTGGCACTGACCTCCTGGCGCTGAAGAAGTAGCTTCACAATTCCCTCGTGTCCGTTCTGAGCAGCCACCGACAATGGTGTTCGGCTATCCTTATCAGATGAGCCGGGATTGACTTCGGCGCGTAGAAGTTGCTCCACAATACCCTTGTGCCCATTCCGGGCCGCACACCAGAGTGGTGTTTTGCTGCGTGTACTAGAAGAGTGGGGATTGACTTCCTTGCGCTGGAGGAGTAGCTCCACAATACCCTCGTCCCCATTCCAAGCCGCCCACCACAGTGGTGTTTGGCCGCCTTTGCTAGAAGAGTTAGGATTGACTTCCTTGCGTTCCAGAAGTAGCTTCACAATACCCTCATGACCATACTGGGCCGCCACCAATAGTGGTTTTTGGCCGCCGCTTTCAGATAGGTCGGCCTTAACTTCCTTGTGTTGGAGAAGTAGTTTAACAGTACCCTCATCCCCATTCCGAGAGGCCAACAACAGTGGTGTTTGACCGGCTTTACTAGGAGAGTTGGGATTCACCTCCTTGTGTTGCAGGAGTAGCTTCACAATGCCCTCATGCCCACTCCAAGCAGCCAGCAACAGTGCGGTGTGGCCACTTTTACTAGCAGAGTTGGGATTGACATCCCTGCGTCGGACAAGCAGCTTCATGACGTCCTCATCCCCATTCTCAGCCGCCTGCAGCAAAAATGTTTTGCCGATTTCATTGGGCGACCCGAGATTAACCTCTTCGTGTTGGAGGAGTATCCGTACTATGCCCTTGCGCCCAGTCTAGGTCGCCCACCATAGCAGTGTTTGGCCTCGTATATCCGTTGAGTTGGGATTAACTTCCTTGCGCCGGAGAAGCAGTTTTATAATACCCTCGTGCTGGTTCTGAGCCACCCCCCACAGTGGTGTTCGGCCGTCGGTATCAGATGAATTGAGATTGACTTCTTCGTCCTCAAGAAGTAGCCTCACAATACCCTCGTGCTCGTGCGTACATGCTAGGAAGAGAGGTGTCCGGCTGCTACTATCCGTAATGTTGCGGTCTACGTCCGCCATTTGCAGGAGCAGTTTGCAAACTCCTTCACTATTGTTGGTGGTAGCCCATAAAAGTGGAGTAAGCCCCGAGATATCCTTTCCGTTCGCCTCCCAAGTCCGCATCTTGATTAGAGTGACAGCTATTTCTACGACACCAAAGCATGCGATAGCGTGCAAACCCGTGAACCCGCTCTCCTCATCATGCTGACGTGATAACCAGCTATTCCTGTTCACTAGAAGAATGTTCGCGGATACATGGCGTTCATACTGGTTAAGAAGTTGGAGTGCAAGTGATTCTGTATGTTCCGATAATTCCTTTCTAGCATGGACTCCCCGGTAACATGCAGCATATTCGAGAAAGGGTGCTGTCTTAGGGGGTACCTGAAGCCTGGATGACAGGTCCCTGATGCTTTGATAGTTGAGGTACGTAAGACAAACCTCGGCCATTTCCGCGTGAGCGCTACCGAAAAGGTCACAATGCCCACTAAGATACTCCTGTAGAGTTAAATGTATCAGCCTAGTGATGGGCACGATCAGATCATGATCGAGTTTTGCTCGAGCAGGTCATGCTCGATCACCCTCGATCATAGGGGTCACTCGATCAGATTATGCTCGAGCAGGACCCTCATGATCTGCTCGAGTTGCTCGAGTAGGGGTACTGCTCGACCATGTTCGATCATGATCGATCATGATCGATGACTCTATCAATACCTATACATATATCTGTCCTGGAAATGACACGATATCTATTAATATAATCATTGTCTGCACCACACACTCAGTATCATGCCCCTGATGATGCACTTCACCACCGAACCCCCAACACAACCTGACCCACCAATTCACTTGTCTAAAATGCCCTTGCTCTAGACAATAATCTCATGAAATCCCAAGTTGATATCAACTTCCAAGAGCCGGGGGTAGAACGGAATATAGATATTATCGAGTGGTTGGAGTTCCACTGACAACGGCTACCAAATATTGCTTTAATGGCCCCTGGATAGCCTTTGACTAACACTCTTGCAAAGTGTTTCATCACAGCACCCGCAGTTGAAGGCAATATTTTTACATGGAAAAGGAAATGATGATCAGCTAGACTCAAGTATGCTCGATCACTGCTCGATCACTCGATCAGGGTCTCCCAATTTGCTCGATCATTCGATCATGGGGTCCTTTCAATCAGATTATGCTCGAGCAGAACACCTATGATCTGCTCGATCATGATCGTGCCCATCACTATATCAGCCCCACTCTCGAGCCCCCCCCATCCACTGTGACCAATCCTAAGCAACAGCTTAATAGTGTTCTTATTGCTGACGCATTATGTGGGTCAGGCTCAGTCGAATCCTTTTCAATCGCTAGTGCATGACATAACTCTTCCGCCCGCATTGGCCTCTCAGATCGTGAGATCCACATCAGTGCCCTGATCCCCAGTTTTCCCTTGTCTCCGTCCTGCGCCCTAATACGCTCTAAAGTTGTAGAACAAGCGCCACCCATTCCCATGCCGTTCGTCATCTCCCTAAGTGTTTTTCTTCTCCGTGAAATGGTTGACTGGGATAAGATCGCGTTCACACTTAAGGACACTAGTAGAAGTCTGGATTAATGTTAGTAAATGACTGGAGTATAAATCCAAACAACGTTACCGCAAGACATCTCACATTCCCGCAATCTTTTTTGGAATGGTGGTAAGGATTTCCTTTCTTAAATCCTGGTCCATAGCCTCAGGCTGCGTATCATTGCTCAGCCTCACAATGAGATATTTCCTGATATCTTCCTTCAATGGTTTTACTTGGACCTTCAGGCACCCAATAAAATACTTCTCCATCTCCTCCCGAATGTGTGGCCGACCGGTAAGGAAAAGCCGAGTGGAGGGCGAGCGTCGAATGACCTCCGCCAATGATTTGAAAAGCTCCGGTCGGTGCTCTCTCTCAATCTCGTCCAAACCATCGATGCAGATGTAGCTCTGTTTCGTGGTAAGTAGTGAATCTATCAGAAACTCCAGTATTTCTTTAGATTCGGGTTCTCGGCCGTCGAGCTCTGCCATTGACGGCCAGTATGCCTCCCGGATTTTCTCCGGAATATTTCCCAAGCTGCCTGCCACTTGCTTCAGGATAGGACCTAAAATGTAGACTGTGGACTGCTCTTTGCAAGCCTGGAAATTGCAATACAGGCACGCAACCACGGCACCTCTTTCATAACTTTGACGCAATAAAGTCTCGATCACTACGGAGCTGCACCAGGTACAGTACCACCGATTAGTCCCCCACATCTCCAAGAGAATGCCATCTCACACCTAAAGTGCGTCTTCCCAGCCCCAGGATCCCCATAGCCAAACAAAACAGAGTTAACTGTTACGTCCTCGCTAGTGTTCCAATTTACAAACTCGTCTGTTTCCAAAAGCCCATCGTTCACTCCTTCCACTTGCGATATTCGAATCTCCCGATGCCTTTGCCGCGGAACCAACGGAGATAGCCATTCCAGAACCTGGCGCCTCTGGTCCGTTACCGATATGTCGCAATTGTTCCAGATGTTGTTATAGCTATCTCTCGCATTACCGCAGTTGATGTTGAGCGAAGGGGCTGGAAGTAGAGAGTTGGGTATATTCATGTCGTTTGCTATATTGAAGGAGAGAGGAGAGAGGCAGGAACTGGAAGCGGTGTAGTCCCAATGGAATTTATTATAGTGGCAGGGAGGTACGGGTCTAGCGATAGGAGGAAAAAGTATTGAAACAGGCCAATTATTTCCATAAGAAAGCCCTATTGAGCCCCGAAAGTGGAGGGAAAGCGGAGCCGGATGCACATACCTAAGGCCAGGCTGAGATTTTACTGCGTGCTAAGGCAATATATCATATCAGGAATGCCTCTTCTGCACAATATTCCGAAGAGGGCTGTGCCGGTAGACAATTACCGGTACGGTAGTTCCCTCCCAAATAACCTTCTTTATCGGGTAAACCTTTAACAGGTTTGAAAAAAAAAAAGCTTGCAGGGCAGCATAGGTACCTGCGATATGAGTAACGAATTAGACCAGGAAACGGGCTAGCAGGAGAAGTGAGTCAGCTGTAGTAAATTTAGGATGCACGAAAAATATCACGATCTAGATATCTCAATTGCTATCCATGGTAGGAAGAGGAAATATGGAAGTGTACGGAGGGAGATGTCTTCGATCATAGCAATCCGGAGCCTACCTTTTTTATGCTGAATTTGGTCATTTACTTTTAGCGGATATTTGGTAGTCAGCAGCTATGCAAAATTTTCTTACAAAACCAGTTACCCCTACGCCCGGCCCTCTTTCCGGCCCCCTGCCTTGGGGTATTATACCAGTACTAGTCTAGCAGTGCCCGCAGTTGTACTATCGCACACCCAGAAAACTTTCCTAACACAAGCATGCTGCACTGGGCGGTAAACCCCCCAGGATACCACCCACCAGGAGGTATAATTATTAATACCTTTGAGAAAGTGGAACCCCCGACCAGCCCTACCTCGGTCTATCCGATGCTAGGCCGCGGAAACATTTTGGGAAATCTAGGCATGCTCCATGCAGCTCTTGGGTTTCTATGAATTTTCCCTGTTTTTTTTTTCTTTATTATTTTGGAGATAGGAAGGGGGTGAAAGTGCGCAAAAGTTTTGCTTGTTTGCTGGAAAACGGGCCCATTCCTCACAAGTTTCACCTTTTGAATAGTAATTCACTGTTGATAGTATCCGAAAGGATTCACGCACCTACAAGTGCATGGTATCCAGACTGTTCTCTCCTAAAAAGAAGTCCGGGAGGTGTGTAACTAAGGCTGCTGTAATGTAGGGTGTGCGCAAGTGGGACACTAGGACTTTGTGCTTCTGTCCTGGGAGTAAAGGTGGCTTATGCATTGTACGAGTACAGTACTGTCCCTGGGTGACTTTCATGCCTCCCCCGCTGTGGCTCCCAGCACTAGCGCTAGGCTATCTTGCGAGTACCGCCCAGTAGTGCTCTTCCACAATGTGCATGAGGCCTTGTTTCTTGAGAACCGCAGTAGGATGCTCGGGTACTCGAGTGTGGGTACAGTACCCGTGCAGGTCCTGTACCGCTATCTGTTCGAGTCCGGGAAACCGAACCGCAAGCCAGACGGACACCCCCCCCCCCACTCGGACAACTAAACCAGAAAGGGGAAGTTTCTCATAACCTACCCATAGTAAAGCCATAGAACATTGCAACTTGTGGCGCATCTTACTCTAGCTACTTTAGGCTGTGATATTGCACTCCCCATATGAGACTGCGATCCTACACTACCCCAGAAACCGTGCGAAGGGCCTAGAGGAGGAAATTTTGAAAACTAAAACAACCGCCGCCGACAGACTCACAAAATCCGGTTCAACACTGGGGGGGCTACTTAAGTTTGTACTTGAGGTGTATTGGAAGTACTGCTTTGCGGCGGCGGAAGAATTCTCGGCTCGGAACATCTGAAAGCCTGAGAACTCCTCTTGCAGTAGTGTACATTGGGCCCATATGGGTGTAAGTCCAGTGGTCCCGACTAGATATCGCAAGGCAACAATACTAGAAAAAAAAACACCCCCAAATACCTCTCTAAAACTCCTTATATTCCCTCATATATTGTTCCTCCTTTGCTCCATATTCCATCTCCCACTTGGTACGCTCCGTACTCATCAGTGTGAAGTACTTTGTTGGTACTATTATAAACATACCCTACCTTACCACACTATATACTGATAGCCTATGTTAATTTACTCTTAGAAGCTACAATACCAGGAAACCAAATCTATGAGTGTCAGACAACCTGAATGAGCTTCCTGTATGAGCTCGGCGATTGAGGTGATATCCAATTACTAGCCGTCCAATCGGTTGAAGGTACAAACTCTTCCAAGGCTACCGGCCCATCCCAAACAAGTAGACACTTCTCTAGTAGACACAAAATAGAGATTACAGCCTGCACCAGC
The DNA here is from genome assembly GCA_900010015.1 of Tuber aestivum. Classification (NCBI taxonomy): domain Eukaryota; kingdom Fungi; phylum Ascomycota; class Pezizomycetes; order Pezizales; family Tuberaceae; genus Tuber; species Tuber aestivum. The sequence goes on from LN890951.1 coordinate 738,584, forward strand.
AACAAGTAGAGATTAGAGCCTACCAACATGCCGGAGTACTAGAGTGCCGTTCCAAACATTGGAACTTACATTCCTAGCATTGTATCAAGTATTTGCCCACCCCCGAAGTCTCCCGGTTTACGGAGACTTCTTGTACCCAGCGGACATGGATCGTGAAAAAGCAGAGCGCTATGGGTCGGACGGATGGCAATTGATATGGATTCATAAGATCCGATTTATGAAGGGGGTTATTTGAATATGTATAATGGTGGTAGATTTCCTATATTCTGCTCCCCCCCTCCCCCTTCTTTTGGACTTGTTTTTTTTCATTATTTGCGCCCCACGTGGTGCTATAAAGACCCTATATGATACCTTTCCATTCCTTTTCCACCACTATCTGCATATCAGTATAGGTGTATGTGGTCTCTGAACCCACAGACTTTATCAGGCGGCTCCTGCTCCTTTGTCACTTGCTCCACCGGTCCTAAAGAGAAGACGATAAACCAGCATTCTGATCCTTTCCTTATATACTATTGGGGGATCTTGGGGAGGATAAATTGCAAAGTTGCCCATGGAATGGACCTGAATGGTATTTGGCTGGTATGAAGAAGCGGTAGGAAATGCATGCCAGTGGTTGTGAGCTTTGCTCTCTCCGTTAGCCTGCCCTCCTGACACATAGCAAGGACAGGAGTGTGCATAAAGCATAATGGAAGCATCTTTGCCCAGCCATAGATCACCACACATCTCTCATCTCCTTCATACATGTTCCCCTTCCTCTACACACACATGTACACACCATGGCAATGAAGAAACGATGTGTATGGAGAAACTCTGGACAGATTGCAATAAATCTCAAAGAAACAAAACCACCTTCAATGGTCCTAAAATTTCTACGACCAACCACAACCGACAGCCCTCTGGCAGTAGCTTCCACAAATTCCACATGTATATCACAATTATTAAAGCCTCCCAAAGATATTCAATCCAATTATCTTGCCTGGGACCCTCTGTAACAGGGTTAGGGGTTATGACTAAATTTATCACCCCATGCCGAAAATTATATGATCAGGAATTGGAGAGAGTGTTCAGTTCAAATGGTATCAAATTTTCCTACCATTTCTAGATTATCCTTTGCTATCGACCTCAAATTTGAAGCATTACAGATCCGGGATTGGTTGCCGGTCAGCAATAGTATCTGGTCCAGGATGCCTTTCGCTCTACTTAAGCTTATTGAATTCCTAAAAACAATAGCTCCATGCCTACCAGGCCTCCTGCCCAATGCTATGGCGAAGGGCGAGCCTGGTGCCCGCTTCATGATCACTCGTTTGGGTCTCAGACTCATTTCCCATCCACGGGGGAAGTGGAAGGGAGGAGATATGTTCGCCACCAGCAGCCTACAGAGAAGCTATAGGGCAGCTTAGTACTTTGCGGTTGAGATTTACGTTCACTCCTACTAGTGCATACTGCTATGTGTGATCATGAGTGATAGAGGGCGGCCAATCCTGTTACCCCCTCTTGTATAAAGTACTCCGAGGGGATAACTTTTCCCTTTCCTCCCAGTTTTGTTTTCCTCCCCTCACTCCTTTGTTTTCTGAGATTAATGACATAAGAGTCTGATGGTTCTTTGAGCACTGAAATCCCTCCTGATCTAGAGCCAATAGGGACCTGGTGGAGAGTATCATAGCCATTACGGTACCTTACTCCCACCAAATTTTTCTGCCAGTAGTCTAAGAGTAACGGAGTAATTAGTTTCTGGGCCAGAGACATGCAGGATACTTCGTCCTGCTCATCAGAAATTCTTAGGTTGCAAGAAGCAAGGGCTTATGGCAAGTGAAACAATCTGAAATCTGAAAAGATACCGGTACCCATGGGGGTCACAAGAGCAATACAGAGTGTGGCGTATTGTGGCGGGTGCAACGTGGAGAAACTGCGGCACGAGTGCCATACGAGCACCACACCCTTGCAGTTCAGGGTTCAGCATAACTTCCCATTTCGTCCTATGTATGATAATATGACACCCACCAAACCCTGCCAGTAAAGCCTCACGTATGCCTGCGCCCCCAGTACTCGAGCACTGCTGCCTAGACAATATCGTACGTCAGCCTTAAGATTTGTCTATCATCTGATATTTTACGGGAGGGGGCGAGATGATCGCAAGGAAGGGCCTATGGTACCGGTAGCGCCCCATATCCATTACATTTGACAGGATTGACAGGAGTTGGACAACGGTTGCCCATTTCATATCATACAATGTAACCCAGCTCTCGACTACCGTAACCCTATTTTTGGGCTCGTTTCTCTTGAGGGGACCTTCGCGACGCTGCTAGTTTTCACAGTACTGGTACGGGAATTCTCTCCGTGACATGAATACTAAAGCCCTAGGGTATTTCGCTTAACCTCAGTTTGCGACTTTCTTACGTGTAGCGAGGTGCTAAACGTCCCTGTAAAGGCTTCACCAATCCTGAAATACTCGCTTCCCCGGGTAATTGTGATGGCGATCGTGGTATTTGTAGGGCAAACGAGGTGCGCTGCCCGTCTTTTTTTTTATCCACAAGGATTTACTTCAGAGCCTATTGAAAGGGCACACCGGTATTTAACAGAGCAAATATCAGTAAATTTACAGAAAGGGGGAGGGCATTCCGGAACCGTACCGGTAGTTTGTTAAGCGCAATAAGCAAAGCCCCCTCGGGTCGCGTTGATTGCCAGTCAGGGGGATGCCCGGTGGCCCACGATACGGGAGAGGAAGATACGACTGCATGAATGGAGTGCTTTTGTCGAATTTGACCGGTGCCGCTGGCACTTTATGACATACGGGCGCTGCAACCTTGGCACGAGGAGAACAAAAAAAAAACCCCCAGAATGAATGGGAGGCAACGGCCGCATGTATCCGCCAGTTCATACCTTCAGCAGGATATCGCGCAGAAGAGGCGCCCTTTTTATGTTGTGTTGCCCCACGTAGCGCCCAGCAAAGTATCAGCCTGCTACCAGCTGTGTGACCCTCTTTTAAGTCTCAAAATACTTTCCTTATCCTGGGGATAATTCAGCAGCGCCCACCCCACTTCACCCTACCGTGGGATGCCCTCCCTCCCCTGAACAAAAGAACTATTATCGGCGCTACTGTTTCCCTCTCCGCTAACCTCTTCACTCACTCCCGCCACTCACTCCCGCCACTCACTCCCGCCAACACCGAGAGCAATATGAGTACGTTCGGGTCCCAAAACATCAACTGCGGTAATGTGAGGGACAGCTATAACACCTGGAACAATTGCAACATATCGGTAACAGAGGAGGGGCGCTCGATTCTGGAATGGTTATCCCCGTTAGCCCCTCGGCAGAGGCATCGGGATGTTAGAAGGTCGCAAGTAGAGGGGGTAAACCATGGGCTTCTGCAAACGGACGAGTTTATAAATTGGAATACTGGCGAGGACGGGGTAGTTAACCCTGTCCTGTTTGGCTATGGGGATCCTGGGGCTGGGAAGACACATGTCAGGTATGAGTAGCATTCTCTTGGACATGTGGGGGGCTAATCCATGGGGCCCGGTAAAGCTCGTTAGTTACCGAAACCTTATGCAATCAAAGTTATGGAAAGCAGGTTACGGTTGCATGTTTGTACTGCGACTTCCAAGCCCGCAAAGAGCAGTCCACGGTCTCCATGTTAGGTGCAATTCTCAAGCAGGTTATTAGTAGCATGGATTGTATGCCGGAGGAAATCGCGACGGAATTTCGCAGGTCAAAAAGACTGCTAGACGGTCGAGAGCTTGAAGGGAGCGAAATGCTCAAGCTACTCATATCATCTCTCCGGACCCCACAACGGAGCTATATTTGCATCGATGCGTTGGATGAACTTCCCAGGGAGCAGCGACTGGAGCTATTCAAATCATTAGTGCGGATCATGCGAGAATCGCCCAACGCACGGCTATTCCTGACTGGTCGGCCACACATTTGGGATGAGGTAGAGAGGCATTTTCCGGGGACCGTGAAGGTCCAAATAAAACCCACCGAGCAAGATATCAAAAAATATCTCATCACGAGGTTGGACGATGATACACAGCTTGAGGCTATGGACCAAAATTTAAGAGAGGAAATCCTTGGCACCATTCCCCAAAAAATTGCAGGAATGTATGTAACGGATCTCGCAACGGTTGTGTAGGCCTGTTCTCAATTAATTAACTAATGTTTTTCTAGATTTCTACTAGTTTCGTTAAGCGTGAACGCGATCTTATCACAGTCAACCATTTCACGGAGAAGAAGAACGCTTAGACAGATGGTGAAAGGCCTGGGGATGGGTGATGCCTATGCAGAAACTCTGGATCGGATTATGGCGCAGGACGGAGATAAGGGAAAACTCGGGATTGATACGCTGATGTGGCTCTCACAGTCCGAACGCCCGTTGTATGCGAGTGAGTTACTCCATGCATTATCAATCGATAAGGATTCGACAGAGCTTGACCCTGAGAATGCCCCTGCTATCGGGACACTCTTAAGCTGTTGTCTAGGATTGGTCACAGTAGATGGGAAGGGGTCGAGAATTCGGTTGATACATTTAACCCTACAAGAGTATCTCAGCAGGCATCATGATCTTTTCGGTGGTGCTCATGCGAAAATGGCGGAGGTTTGCCTCACATACCTCAACTTTCAAAGCATTAAGGGCCTACCACCCAACCTAGGATTGTCCACTGACAAAATCCCCTTTTTTGAATATGCCGCTTGTTACTGGGGAACACATTCCAGGAAGGAACTATCAGAACATACGAAATCGCTTGCACTCCAACTCCTTGCGGAGTATGATAACTATTCATGCGCAATGTTGCTTTTGAAGAACCGAGAGAGCACTCTATTCTACATCTGTTCTGGGTATGATCACTATACCACAGGGTTTACTGGGTTGCACGCTATCGCGTGGTTCGGGATTGCGGAAATTGCTGGCACTCTGATTAAGCAGAAGGGTTGGGAAATCAACGGAAAGGATGTCTTGGGGTCTACACCGCTATTATGGGCGGTGGCCAAGAACAACGAAGAGGTCTGCAAACTGCTGCTAGAAGTATGGAACGCAGATCCAAATATTGGGGACAATTGGAGGGAAACACCACTGTCCAGGGCAGCTCGGTATGGGCACGAGGGTATTGTGAAGCTTCTTCTCCAACACGGGGAAGTTAATCCCAACTCACCTAATAACGACGGCCAAACACCACTGTGGAGGGCAGCTCGGAGTGGGCACAAGGTCATTGTGAAGCTTCTTCTCCAACACGGGGAAGTCAATC
>LN890951.1:791096-801120 GCA_900010015.1 Tuber aestivum
GATGGGGGCGGCTCAGAATGGGCATGAGGGTATTGTGAAGCTACTTCTCCAACGCAGGGAAGTCAATCCCGACTCTTCCAATAACCACGGCCAAACACCACTGAGTGGGGCGGCTGAGAATGGGCATGAGTGTATTGTCAAGCTACTTCTCCAGCGCACGGAAGTCAATCCCGACTCTCTGGACATATTTGGCCAAACACCACTAGGGGGGGCGGCTGAGAATGCGCACGGAGGTATTGTGAAGCTACTTATCCTACGCAAGGAAGTCAATCCCGACTCCATCGATAGAATGGGCCGAACACCACTCGTGCGCGCTGCTATCATGGGGCGTCAGTATATCGTGAAGCTCCTCCTTGAACGAAGCGATGTAAACCCCAACCATGCAGCCAATGACGGCCAAACACCACTTATGTGCGCGACCGGGTATGGGCACTTAGGTGTCAAGAGACTTCTACTCGAACGACTCAGTGTCAAGCCTAACATCTCTAACGAGAGAACCCACTCCCCAGTCCCCAGTTTGCCGGCCGGTGCCTCCATGCCAGGAACCACCCCCAGCCCGACCGATCCACAATCCAGGAAGCGGCGCCAATCACAGACCCTCGATGTTAACCCCGATAAATCCCAAGAAAAAAGGCCTCGTTATTCCGACGAATTCTACCCACGGTATCGTTGATGGTCACGGGCTTGTCTTTGTTTCTCTTCTCGTTTCCTTTGGCCAACCCCTCCTTAGTTTGAGCCGCACGGTTCTGCTACCGTACTTATCTTTGTTCTGGTTTCTTTGATTTACACCCCGGTTGTTTTCTGGATAGTCCATAGTCTCATGTGCTCATTTGTCGCATCATGTTTTTTATTTTCTCCCTCTCTTCTTTTTATTTTTTTCTTCTTTCTTTTCTGGTCTCTTTTTTCCTGCATCTATTGTGTTGCCCAGGCGGGGGCGATGGTGGTGGTATAGGATCGAGCGGGATATGATAACAATGTCATTAGACAGCCAAAGAAATCACTAAGAATTTTAATTCTTCCGTACTCGCAAAACTCAACCGCCATCGTGACACGTAGCAAATCTACTCCTCGCACGGCGCTCGCCTTTCGCCGATTATTCTCATCATCCTCCCTCGCAATTCCTCTGTTCCGCCCCCCTGATACCCGAACCATAGCAATTCCGTGCCGCCGGGGAACCCCTGTGGAAAAGATTGCTGTGAACTAAAAGTTACAGATAGAAAAGAGCGACTGGCTGATGGGCCCGTCTTGCATGGTTATTCAATACTTGTGAGACTAATTTAAGTTTACGCTAGGTGTGCACTGGAAGCGCCACCCCAAGGCGACGGAAGTATGCTAGCCTGGGAGCATTCGGGACCCAGGGATCTCGTATCCCAGCACTGCACGGTACCGTATATCGCATCCCCCACGGGTAGCAGTCAGCAGGGTGGTCTCCGGCTACATAAGAAAAAACACTGCCGACTACCAGTTTGCAACTCTGGATCTCTTTCAATATTCCTTTGTTTTTACTTTCTTCATATTCCGCCTCCCACTTCCGGCAATCGATCCCCGGCAATGAGGAGGGCTTATTGGTCGTATTTGACTATTGCCCTACTTTACTGTACAGTATACAAAACTGATACCGTACCGTAAACCATTGTTGCATAATAAGGTATAATATGATACACTATGGAAACCCCAACCTGGCGCCTTAAAATTTAGGGCTGGGTGATGTCTTTTTAAATAGAGGCCCGTTTTGCTGCAAGTGCAGATGGGCTAATTTTTCTTATAACAAGAGGGTTCTGTGTCTCTAACCTTTGGAGATTACAGAACGGCTTCATGAAACTCCATGATGGGGGAAGCTTTGGTAAGATATGGGGAGGAGAGTTGTGTGAAGGAGGTCTGTGCTGCTAGCGAGGGCCCGGGGTGGTTCCGTGATATCCTTTTCTGCCATGGCAAGGGCTAATTGTGCATTTGGAAACCCAATGTGGGGTTTTGTTTCCTCCTCCGTACGATATGCGCCAACCCTTTCCTCTTCCGTTGGATTGCCTATTGGTCATGTGATAAGGGTACGCAATCTTTGGGCATGTGGCGGTGAAATGCGCAGTGGTTAGGCTCACGGTAGTGAATTGTTTTCATATTCTACGCAAATAAGTATAAACAAGATTGGTGTTTTTGTTTGTTAATACCTTCTGCTGTGGAGGGTTAGGTCTCGGGGTTGTGGTTTAGTTTGTCGTTCACTTTTTGTTCGGGTTGGAGTGGATGGTCGGTTTGGTATGGCTCGTGCTTTACGCCGGCCCGTATCGCAGAGAGGATCAATTTCATGGGTCAGGATGGTTTTAAGTGTTTTAGGATCGCGGGCGGGCATAATCTTCCTGGGTGATGTATTTCTTCTGAGTTCGTTGCTCTCCCCCTTCCATCTCGGAATTGTTCGCTTACTGTAAGAACTAGAATAATTGAACCTCACACTAGAACATTGGAGCTGCCATTTCTAGTAGGGTGCCACACCTTCCCGGCTGTCCTTTGTTCTGAGCTACTGTAGCTTGAGAGGGCCGGTGTTCGGGGGTTGTTCCGCCCCCTGATCCAATATTAGGAACTCCCCAGAGCGAGGCTCAATCCTTCCAGCTCTTACGGTACGGGGATTTATTTCTTGGTCTTTCGTTAGCTGGAATCTCTGTACGTCATTAGCGCCCTACGCAATAAAGTTACCGGTGTGTTCTAGAAATTGTGCTTCGCGGTTACCGTATCTTCCTCTGCTCCCGACACACCGATAGTGTAGCCCCACTCTAGGAGAGAGGAGGGGGGGGAAAGTTACGGGCCATGGTAACGTGAGAATTTGGTAGCTCGGGTCTTCGTGGTGGGATGTACAGTAGTTCACCAGGATAGGAGCACCCCGCGGCAAACCCCTCCAAGGGGTTAACAGAGGGGAGGTGGAGAAGTCTGAGTTAAAGGAATCCCCGAGAGCTCGAACGGGGAGATCAATTGTCCCCAACCATCCTCCGTTTTCCTAGCGCCCGATGGTTCCCTAGGGAAATAAAATTTCCTGGTTATTATCTTTCTTGGTCTCTCTCTCTCTCTTTCTCTCCTAGGTTTGATAAAATTCGTGATTTGCCGGCTACCGTGAAACAAACGAGTGACTAGCGATGATTCCACACAAACGCCAAGCGCTTACTAAAAAACAATCGCACAAGTAGGAGCGGGGAACACTCTTTGCTATTCTCTCCCCTAACTATCGCGCACTCTCTCTAACTAACGGTAATGACAGGATTATATATCATCAACGCAAGAGGCAAAGTCCAAACCCCCAGGTACGTCTCCCACACATGAGCAAACAAGAAAAGCTAACAAAGAAAAGACAAACTCACGCCTCCTAGGCAAGTTCTCCCTCACACTAACAAACAAACAAGCTAACAAAAGAGAAGACAAAGTTGCGCTCCCCGTTGTGCGCCCTTCCGCCGCGCTCCCCCGATCCTCCGCACGCTCCCATGGCCGAAGTGCTTTCCCGGAAGCCAAACTGCGCTCCCAGAAATGAGCGAACAAACGAAGGACTAACTAACTGTGGTGCGAATAGACAAACCGCCCTGCGAGTATACGAACGAATGAACGAATGAGCGATCAAGCAACGGGGATAAGAAAAGGAGGGAAGGGGAGGGGGGAGGAAACAAAAGAACAGGGGAAGAGCATGTCGAGAAGCGCCTTGGGGTTTCCAACAAGGTTCTTGAATAAAAGTTTGGAAGCGGAAAAAAAACTGACCGGTCAACCAGACCCCACGGGGGACCCAGCCTTTTCTGGGCATCCCCCTTGATGCGATTATGCACGCTCGATTTGACAAAATGTCAAGGTGCTCAGTGAAAACCACGAGCAAGTGATGTGCTCATTGTAGTCGTACTATGCCTTCATCTCAGCAACGCCTTTAGTATCGTTCAACTGTACATCCCAAGACCCAGATAGCGGGCTGTGTATGTTTGCTATACCAACTTTTACACAATCCCCGCGGCAATTGGAAAGATAGCGTCCCTAATGGCGTGCCGCCTCTGCCCTTCCTCATAGTCCAGAGAGAGCAAACTATCACTAGTGTCATAGAAGGGGTGTTTAGTACGGTGAAAGTTTCAATAGCAGATAGGTGTTGAAGGGGGGGCGGACTGGAGTATCCACCATAAGGCACTGTGCAATTCTTTTACGGTTTGACCACCCCCGTAGGTGAGTGAAACCCAAATGTCATAACACATCTGCTCTCCCCAAGCGGCATGGGTGTCGCGGGGTGAACAGAATTAAGGGGTGTTTGGCACATCAAAGTTTGTAAGATAATACCTTACAAACCACAGTTTCTAAGGTACAGGTAACTGCAATTTGTAAGGTATCCCTTGCCAAACACCTTCAAATTTCTATGATGGTAAAAAAAAAACCCTTGTAACCCTTTAGACTTGTGCCCTAAATTGAATTTTAGACATAATTTCTCTCTCCTGATTCACTTTAGTCATGCAATCTATCTAACGTGATTTACGTGGAAGCGGCTCTTCACCGGGATGCGGCTCACTCATGGCAACCAGGAGAAAATGAAATACTTCTTCAATTATATCTACAAATAATCATGTGACCACCTTGAAATCTTATTAGTAAGTGCTTTGAAATATGGAGAATCAGACTATGTAAATTATATTTCATAATTATCAATTATTCTTCTTGTACAATGTTTTTAAAATTGTTTCTTCCAAATAAATTTGCCATGACTTCCTTGCAAATAAAAATAAAAAAATAACTTAAAAGTACTTTTGTAGGTAATTCAAGAGATTGGTTAAGTCATATAGACTTATAGTCAGTAGTTATTACTCTTGCTTATTATCTATTTTCAATGTTATAACACCTAGTAGATTCCGATAAAAAGTAAGCAAATTACATACAAATTTAGAGTATTTGACACTAGTATAACTTACTCCTATGATAACCTATGACTTTGGTTTTTTGAAATCTACTTTAAAATGTCCATTAAGATAAGCACACCAGTTCCAAAAATATAGTGATACATTTTCCATATTATATACTCATAATATGATTAGTAGTAGAATGGTAGACAAAGGATTTAAAGTCTTTGTTGTCAATCTAGATACTTAGTACCAGTGGGCAAGGAAGCTTGAAATTTTGCTATTATGTATACTCTAGTTAGGAGATTAAGATATAATTCTAAAACTTTGATTAAATACTGGTCTTCTATTGGATTATAGTATAATTAAAATACTATAATTATAACTAATAACTCCTATAATAATTGATATAATTATATTATTCCAATCAAATATTGATATAAATTAGCTAACATACTCACTAAACATATAGGTAATGATTAGCAAGTGTTTAGATAGTGTAGTGATTTTATTTTCGTAATCTTGTTATTGTATAATAATTTACTAACAGCTTAAAGTTTATTTTAATAATGAAGATACAGAATATAGAAAACACACCTGCCAAACTTCGGATTGAGCATACCTACTCAGATGACATCTATAAAGTTGGATGTAAAAGATTTAAGTTATAGGTTATTACAGTAACAAGTTATGCTATTCTCAAATTTACTAAATTTGTATGTAATTTACTCATTTTTTACTAGTTTCTACTGGGCACTACAATATTACAAATTGGCAATAAATATTCTAGAGAACCATTAGCTACAAGCTTATAAGACTTATCCAACCTCCTGGTTGTCTCATAAAACTATTTCTTCTATGTTTTTCAATTTTTATCAATCAAAAAACACTAATAGTTTTGTTTCCAGGACACAATCTTAAAACCCTTACCCAGGAGGAACAACTTATAATTATGAATTACTTTTTGCATATTTGAGTTCTCCATATTTCAAAGCACCCACTGATAATTTCTTGAGATGATCTCACAAGTATTCATGCAGATAATTCCAGATGTATTTGGTTTTCTACTCATTGCCATGGTTGAGCCGGATCCCGGTGAGGAGCCGGATCCCCGTAAAGTACGTTATCTCGAAATTGGAGATTGATCTTCTGGATCTCACCCTTTTGGCTTTAAATAGTGAATGACAATGAGGCTAATGCAATAAATATATCATAAGAGGTTTAATTAGAGGCAAATTCAAAGGTATTTATGTATTTTATAAATATATCAACTATCGGGTTTGCTTGCAGTAGGGGTTTTTTCAAGCCCTAATTAAGCTCCTTCAAACTATAGTCCATAAGGTACAAAACTTTTACCTTACAAACTTTGTGGAGCCAAACACATCCTACCTTACAAGCTGTGGTTTGAGAGGTAATACCTTATAAAATGCAGTTCATAAGGTATTACCTTACAAACCACGGTTGCCAAACACCCCCTTAGCTTTCCCATCTCTCCTAAGGCATCCCCCGAGCATCCAAACATCTCTATTAAAAAATCCCCCACCCCAACCACCAATACAGTGTGGTTGGATTTAGCTGGGTTGGGGTTAGGGTTTATTTATCGACTTTATCACCCCATGACTAGTAGTATGGTTTAGCTTTCCTAAAACCTGCTCCGCCCAACTACGTGCAATCCGGCAATGAAATAAGTCCTTCAAAACAACAAATATTGAAGCAAAAAAACCGCGAGAGAACGTGAAATCATGATATCAGTTCTCCCCAGCTTTTTGTTTTGATATAAAAACTGTTAAAAAAAGATAACTGTGAAATGAGTTTGTATGAGGATGAAACTCAGAGGGTTAAGCACAGCAGACTGTGATAAACGCTGAGAATGTGGGGCTCAAGTGAAGCAATAGAGCTTGGCTAGAGAAGTGGGGAGGTTGATATGGTTGATATCATACACTCTGGCGGATACTAGTAGGTCCTGGCACCGGCGGCTCCAGTCACTTCGGGATGGCTTTGCGCAATTTAAGTCGATCACGCTACATTTAGGACCTAAGCTTCATGGTTACCAGAATGCGATGGGATACGGGAGTGAAAAAGTGCGTTCACCCATCCTCCGAAGCATCCTCCTTGTTTTTGGCTTTTGTCCCCTCGTTATCGATTTCGGCTCCTGAGCATGTTGGGTTTTATTTTGGTACTTGCGAAAGGAAGTGTTTAGAGTGGATTCCCTATAATATAAACTTCACTGACACCCCTCCAGAATCCGTGTCCTGGGGTTAAACCAAGTATGGTTCCACAAATATGTTGCAGCCTTCTCATGCCCGCCCGAAACTCTGAACTACTCAAGCGCCGATGACCATGTGGGTACCAGTACTCGAGTATTCGTTCGAGTCCCTGGTACATGGAACGGGCTTGAATAGTATTTGGCCAGTATGAAGAAGCGGTAGGAAATGCATGGTCATGAACTTTGCTCTCTCGGTTAGCATGCCCTCATAACAAATTGCAAAGACAGGAGTGTGCGTGAAGCATAACGGAAGCATCTGGGCCCAGCCATGGATCAGACATCTCTCATCTCCTTCATACATGTGCCCCTCCCTCCACATATGCACATACACACCATGGCAACTTGAATGAAAGGAAGATATGTATGGAGAAACTCCGAACAGATTGCAATACTAAATCTCAAAGAAATGAAATCACCTTCAATGTTCCTAAAATGTCCACAACCAACCACAACAAACAGCCCTCTGGCAGTAGATTCCACAAATTCAACATGCATGTCACAATTATTAAAGCCTCCCAAAGATATTCAATCCAATTATCTTGCCTGGAACCCTCTGTCACAGGGTTAGGGTTTATGACTAAATTTATAACCTTGTGCCCAAACTTATGTGATCAGGAATGAGAGAGAGAGTTCAGTTCAGATGGTATCAAATTTTCCTACCATTTCTCGATTATCCTTCACTATCGACCTCACATTTAAAGCGTTGCGGATCCGGCATTGGATACTGGTCAACAATAGTATCTAGTCTGGGGTGCCTTTCGCTCTACTTAAGCTCATTGAATTTCTAAAAACAATAGCTCCATGCCCACCAGGCCTCCCATCCAATGCTATGGCAAAGGGCGAGCCTGGCGCCCGCTCTGTGATTACTCGCTCCGGCCCCAGACTCATTTCCCATCCACGGGGAAAGAGGAAGGGAGCAGATATGCTCACCACCAACGGCCCAAAGAGAAGCTATAGGAGAGTTTAGTGCTTTGCGGTTGAGATTTACTTTCACTCCCACTAGTGCATACTGCCATGTGTGATCATGGGTGACAGAGGGCGGCCAATTCTGTCACCCCCTCTTGTATAAAGTTCTCCAAGGGGATAACTTTTCCCCCTTCCTCCCCGTTGTTTTTCTCCTCTCACTCCTTTGTTTGCTGAGATCAATGACAAGAGTCTAAAGGTTCTTTGAGCACCGAATTCCCTCCTGATCTAGAGCCAATAGTGACCTCCTGGAGCGTATCATAGCCATTATGGTAACTTACTCCCACCAAATGTTTCTGCCAGTAGTCTAAGAGTAACAGAGTAATTAGTTTCCGGGCCAGAGACATGCAGGATACCTCGTCCTGCTCATCAGAAATTCTTAGGTTGCAAGAAGCAAGGGCTTATGGCAAGTGAAGCAATCTGAAATCTGAAAAGATACTGGTACCCATGGGGGTCACAAGAGCAATACAGAGTGTGGCGTATTGTGGCGGATGCAATGTGGAGAAAGTGCGGCATGAGTGCCATGAGAGCACCGCACCCTTGCAGTCCAGGGCTCAGCATAACTTACCATTTCGTCCTTTGTAATGTGACACCCACCAAACCCTGCCGGTAAAGCCCCACGTATGCCTGCGCCCTCAGTCCTCGAGCACTGCTGCCTAGACAATATCGTATGTCATATCATACCCTTAGGATTTTTCTATCATCTCATATTTTACGGGAGGGGCGAGATGATCGCAAGGAAGGGCCTGTGGTAGGGCACGGTATCCATTACATTTGACAGAATTGACAGGAGTTGGACAACGGTTGCCCATTTCATATCCTACAGTGTAACCCAGCTCTCGACCAACCCTATTTTTGGGCTCGTTTCTCTTGAGGGGACCTTCGCGACGCTGCTAGTTTTCACAGTACCGGTGTCGAAGTGTCTCGGTTGACTTCTGTAATTTGGACGGCGCGATCGACCAAGCTCACACCTGTGCAATTATGATGACCGTACGACGTGATATTAGATGGGATAAGAGTGTAGAATTATGCTGATAAAGTTGACAGTAAAACACAGTGGGAAAGCAAGAGAAAGAGTGGGGAAGACAACACCCAGAAACAACAGCGAAAGAAGGTGGTGGAGTTGGTTGTACAGGATGGGTCTCCTCTGTGTCGTTCCTCCTCTCACTCCGAGGAAGGCAAGGCCATGCCTCCAGGTGAAAGATTTCCACCTGCTGAGCCTCATCCCAAACAGAAAATTCTATGGGTAAAAGCCCGGAAGACATGACCAGAAAACCCCTAAAACCTTTCTCACACCACACCGGTACGGGAATTCTCTCCGTGACATGAATACTAAAGCCCTAGGGTATTTCGCTTAACCTCAGTTTGCGACTTTCTTACTTGTAGTGAGGTGCTAAACATCGCTGTGAAGGCTTCACCAATCCTGAAATACTTGCTTCCCCCGGTAATCGTGATGGGGATCGTGAAATATTTGTAGGGCAAACGGGGTGCACTGCCCGTATTTTTTTTTTATCCACAAGGATTGACTTCAGAGCCTATTGAAAGGGCACACCGGTATTTAACAGAGCAACTATCAGTAAATTTACAGAAAGGGGGAGGGCATTCCGGGACCTCCGTACCGGTAGTGTGTTAAGCGCAATCAGCAAAGCCACCACGGGTCGCGTTGTTTGCCAATCGGGGGATGCCCGGTGACCCACGATACAGGAGAGGAAGGTACGACTGCATGAATGGAGTGCTTTTGTCGAATTTGACCGGTGCCGCTGGCACTTTATGACATTCGGTGTAACGTGTTTGCACCAGAGTGCTAGTCACGCCTCCAGGTACAATGGGAGTAGCGCATGAGTTGATCTACAACTTATGGGCGTACTGCGCTAAGGGAGGCTCCAAGAGAAAGATATGAAGAATAGGGACTTGAAGAGGTAACCGTTCAACCAAGTATATTAGAAATACTCTGTCC
>LN890951.1:808335-820002 GCA_900010015.1 Tuber aestivum
AAGAAAGGAACTAGAGGCCGGCACGAAAGAAATCAAGGACATAGCCCTAGGACTATGCGAATGGAAGGATGATTACTTGTGGTATGATGGGAAAATCTGGATACCGGATAAAGAAGAATTACGCACAGAAATCATACGACACCACCATGACCCCCCATACGCAGGACATGGAGGAACAGCCAAAACTACCGAGTTCATCTACCGACGATACTATTGGCCCAAGATAAGAGCAGACATTAAGCGATACGTCAAAAACTGCGACACATGTCAACGAACTAAAGTGGTACGACATGCACCTTATGGATTACTCAAATCAAACGAAGCCCCAGAAAAACCATGGAAATCAATATCACTTGACTTCATTACGGATTTACCAAAGTCAAACGATCAAAATGCCATTTTGGTAGTAGTTGATCGTCTGACCAAAATGAGTCACTTTATACCTTGCAGGACGGATATGACGGCAATACAATTTGCGGAAATGTTTCTAAAAGAGGTATATCGACTGCACGGATTACCAAAAGACATCATTAGTGATAGAGGATCACTATTCACGTCAGAAATATGGAAAGAGATAACAGAAAAACTGGCAATCGAACGGCGCATGAGCACGGCGTTCCACCCGCAAACAGACGGATAAACAGAACGAATCAACAGCATACTGGAACAATACCTACGGGCCTACGTCAATTACCAACAAGATGATTGGTACAATTGGCTACCAATGGCCGAATTCGCCTACAACAACGGAAAACAAGAAACGATCAAAACAACCCCCTTCTTTGCAAATTACGGACTGCACCCGGAACACGAAACCATAGGTCATATGCTCCAAGGAAAGATAATGGACAAAAAGGATATGAGTCAACTACATGACATATTACGAACAGAAATGGTCACGGCGCAACTACGTCAGAAGGAAGAATACGATCGTCACCGAAAACCCGATCCAAACCTGAAATCAGGAGACATGGTTTGGTTACTACCACGGAACATCAAAACCACGCGACCAACGAAAAAATTGGACTACAAGAAAATCGGACCCTTCGAAATCTTGGCAAAGATAGGAAGCCGCGCTTATAAGCTCGACCTTCCTCCGTCAATGAAGATACACAATACTTTCCACATCAGCCTACTCGAACCCTATCAAGACAATCCTTTACCTTCACAAGAAAAATCACCCCCACCGCCTATCGAAATAGACAGTGAATCAGAATACGAACTCGAGAAAGTTATCGATTCTCGATTACACTACGGTCGCTTGCAATATAGAGCCAAGTGGACAGGATATTCACCAGAACACGACAAGACCTGGTACCCAGCAAACAACTTCGAAAACGCACAAAATGCAGTCCAACAATTCCACAAACGATACCCTAGCAAACCGTCAACCGAGCGTGGAAGACGTGCCAGAATACAGACATGCGACTGCGCCACTACGCAGAACCGACTCATACAATTGGGAACAAACGAAGATCAACTACCAGCAATTGCCAATACCATCAGCCCTACAGAACGTCCCAGAACGCGATGCGTTCAAACACATTACGCCAACGAGCCCGGGGTATCGGACCCCAACACCTCCCAAGGGAGAACCCACAGACGAAGATTGGGTAAATCTGGTGGATTTACCCCTATCGAGAACCCCCACACCGGAAAGGGAACACGCGAACCTGTCATGGACAGGATGCTACAACGACGAGTGCCAAGTGCACAAAGGCGAGAAGGAAGTCTCGGGATATTGGCCTCGGGAAGCAAACCGATGGCCACCCAAGACTTCACCCCTGGGATCACCCGCGAGATCCCCGACACCAGAGCCGGTGGCTTTGGTACAATACATCAAAACGACTCCGAGGACGGAGTCGAAGAGGAGGGGGGCGAAAAAACAGAAATGGGCAAAACCCAGGAGGACAAAGCACGTCTCATGGGAGGAAGAGATGGAAGAAGCTATGCCGAGGTTGCCTCAGGCAGAGGACCAACAGGCGGTGATAGCGGAATTGGAAAAAGACCTCAGGCTAACACAAGTGTTGCTGGAGGCAATGAAGAGAGGAACCAAGTTGAGGGTACGTCAACTCGAGAACGAGTTGGCGAAGGAGAGGGGAGCAAGGGAAGCCCTGGAAAGGGAGTTGGAGAGCCAGGCAGAAGAGGCGAGGAGACACTCGGACAGGACGGCAAGAGCGGTCCGAAGGATCAATCGCAGCTACTACCACGGGGAGAAGAGCTGGAGGGACCACCGAGGAGGATGGAGACACGAATAAAAGCCCGATGGGACTCGGGCTAAGGGAGAGGGGAGCTAATGTCACAAACCGTGACTAAGCAAGGCAGATTTTACATAGCCCGGAAATTCTGAGCTATAGGTATGTTGGGATTTTACATGACGCACATTAGTGCGCCATAGGTTATTATGTTTACCTGTTCGTGACTCACGCTTGTGAGTCACACGATGTTATGATTTTCGCACATGACTCACGTTATGAGTCATGGGTTTCACTCAGGTAACGCGAGTTGCGCACCTGATGGGTTATTATGTTTTGATTAGTTAGGTATGTTGTGCAGCGACTCATAGGAGTCAGCTGAGGGATTTCGCATGACTCATAGTTATGAGTCACAAGGTTCGCGTGACGCATAAGTATGAGTCACGCTAGGTGAAGAGCTACTATATAAAGGGTCATTAGGACCCCTAGTATTAGCTCTTCACACGTTCTTCTTGTTTATTTCCTACCTTTAAGTTATTACAATAAAACCTACTTTTACGCTCTTTAAGATTTATCTTAAGAAACCCGAGAATTGTCTTTCCTCCCACGAGAGAAAACTATTTCTCCTCCCACGTCGAACGATTAAGTCCTAAGTGTGGACTTAAGAAGATTAGAGGAATAGGCGCGATAAGATAGAAGTCATAGGGACTTAGCTATCAAGATCGTGTAGGCATAGGCCTGAGAACTATCACCTCGATATAAGTTAAGAACCGTTACCTGTCGCACCCCAACCCCGGTAGGGTTCTTAACAGGTTAAGTGAACCACTGCCTTGCCTCGCGGGTACATTCGTCCTTCCAGTTTAATGGTATAATTCTCGGTATTGCTGTCGAATTCGAGTACCTTGAATGGACCTTGCCAGCGGCGTTAGAGTTTCTTGCTTCTGCCTGTTTCGGGACTGAATAGGTTACCGTGTACCATGACCATAGCACCGGGGGGTATGGCATGGTAGAATCTTCGTTTCTTTTGTGCCTTTGTTGTATTCCGGAATCGAGCAGTTCTTAATGCTTGGTAGGCATCATTTCACAAGGCTTCATGCCGGTTGAGGTGACTGTCAGAGGCCGGGACTGCAGAGTCTTTGAAGATGGTGTGGGGTAGTAGGGGGTAGTTTCGTCCATATACTGCTTTGTAAGGGGCTGAATTGATAGTACTGGAGTATATTGCATTGATGTATGCCGCTGCCTCGGGGAGGGCCCACTCCCAGTTGTTTTGTCGCTTGTTAATTATGTTCCGGAGGCTGGTTTTTACTTCCCTGATCTTTCGCTTCACTTGGCCATTGGTTTGGTGCTGGCCTGGCGCAGCTAGGATGTGTTCCATCCCCATTGAGGTCAATGTTTGTTTCCAGAACTTGGATGTGAATCTTGGCTCTGTGTCAGTAACAATGGAGAGGAGATGGCCATACGGGGTAAAGACATTTCGTCATAGGAGATCCCGTGTGTCTTGGGCTGTTGCAGATGCGAGGGGAGGTATGAGCCAGGTAAATCCCGAGAAGCGGTCCAGCGCTACCAGGATGGTATCATACCCGCTGGATTTGTTGAAGGGCTCAGCGAAGTCTATGGCATATGAGTCAAACACATCAGCTGGCAGCTTTAGTGTCCGGGCATATCCTTCTGGCAGGGTCGTTGGTTCCTTGTTCCTTTGGCATTCCTCACATGTTTTCGCATATTGCTTGAAGTCATCTCTCATCTCCGGCCAGTATAGGTACTCTGAGGCATAATGGAGGTTCTGGTCTGTGGTAGCATGGCCTTTATTATCGATCTCACTGATTAGGTATTCCCGAAGTGTTCTTCCATTCGTTAGATGTCCGTCTAGGATGTAGAGAGCTCTGTTGCCATATTGGGTAGGGGCATAAATCATTCCATCAGCAATTTCATAAAGCTTTAGGTCTCCGGTCCTTCCACTATCAAGGACTTTGTGATAGAGGAGGTCGTGTCAGTAGGCTTTGATCATCTGGGCTCGAAAAGTTCCTTTCAGGTCATCCATGGCTGATCGTACATCTCTTTCCTCTTCAATGAGTTCTCCACGGCTAGGTCCCTCATCTTCATCTTGTCCTAAGTTTTCTTCATCATATGACTGATATAGATCGCGGCGGAAATCGTCACGGGTAGGGGGCATGGCCGAGATGAGAGTTTCAGTGTTATAACAGCTGAAGGCATCACTGTAAAGAGGTCTGGCCACCGGGGGTGGGCTTGACGGGTATTCGGTCGGTAGGGGGTAGAGGTTCGCAGCTGTTTCTAAGTGTTGAGTGTCAATAGGTGCCCGTGCTTCTGGCTCCATCAAGGTAACTGGCAGTGGCAATAGCTCATCTGTAAGGTTCAAGATCTCCTTTGTTTGCTCCTCCCCCCAGGCTGAACCGTAGCTGGTAGATCCCCCAGTAGATCTAGAGTGCTTGCTGGATTGGCTTCGGGGTTTGAGGTGGTTATTAACAAACTTGATTTCGGTCTGGTGGTAAGGACAATGATCACAGTAGCATTGAGAATAATGGAGTGCTACATGCTCTTGGTCGGGGGAGGGTATTCGTTGGAGGGTACAGGTATCGCCCCAGTCATTTCCAGCTGTTATTTTGTAGGAGCTGTCTCGTCCTTCCGCATGATACTCCATATAGGAGTCCGGAGAAGAGGTAGGAGTAGGGGGGTTAGGGTCCTCAGATTGCATGGTGTTGAGTTCTTGTTCGAATGCGGTAGAGTCAGAGAGGTCGTTGTCTGATCTGGTATGGTCTTGTACCAAGCGGGGGTTCTCTGTCTTCTGGTTCTCGTAAATGCGTGAGAGGGCGTCAGCTAAATAGTTGGTTCGTCCTGGTATGTAGATGATTTTGGCGTCATATTTGCTGATTTCGCTGATCCAGCGTGTCCTCTTTCGTCCTGGTATCTTCTCTGTCTTGAGGTTCCTAAGGGGTTGGTGGTTGGTTACTATTGTAAATTTGTTTCCCATTAGATGATCGTTGAATACGTTGAGCGCATCAATAACCGCAAGGGCTTCCTTGTCAGTTATTCCATAGTTCATTTGGGAGTCAGTGAACTTCCTGCTATGCAGTGCAGCTAGGCGTGCTGTTTCATGTAACAACCCCTGGCCCACCTAGGCGCCAACTCTGACATCTGATGCATCAGTGATCAACCAAATAGGTTCCTTTTTTGAATAGTTTAGTGGTCGGACCACTTCCGCTTCCTTGATTAGTTTTTTTACATTCTTGAATGCCTGGTCATGTGTGGGTGTCCAAGCAAACTTGACTTTTCCTGTTAAGTCCGTGAGGGGAGCCATTCTTGTAGCATGGTGTGGTAGGAAGCATGCGATATAGTTGACCAGTCCCAGAAACCGCTGAAGCTCCTTTTATGTTCGCAGAGTAGTCCAGTTTGCAATAGACTCTACTTTTTCAGGGGCGGCATGAATTCCCTGATCATCTATGACATGGCCTAGGATTTCAAGCCGGTCTGCAAACAGGGTCATTTTGTTCTTACTAGCGTAGAACTTCTCCTATTGCAATTTCTCGCACACCATCCTATTGTATTTTGCGTGCTCCTCCTCGCTATTTGAGTAGATAAGTATGTCATCAATGTAGACCCACACAAAGTGGTGTAGGTATTCACTAACCAGGTTTTCCATAATGCGTATGAATGTGGCGGGCGCATTGGCATCTCCTTGCAGTATTACCCTGCTGATGAAGGTTCCGAATAGTGTTTTGAACGAGTTTTTTGATTTGCTTTCCTCATCCACCCTTGTCTGGAAGTAAGCATCACTCAAGTCGATTTTGGTGCTGTATTTTGCTCGGCCTACTGCTTCAAGGATTTTGGTCTGATTCGGAATCAAGGAACTGTCTATCACCGTATTGCTGTTTCGGAGCTTAAGGTCTACCAGGGGCCTGATCCGCTTCCCGTCTGCCTTTGGTTGGACAAACATAGGTGCCACTCCAGGCGCCTGCTTCCTCTAGATCACTCCTCTTCTCATCATTTCGTTGATCCAGTCTCACAGTTGATCCTTATACTAGGCATCAGGTATTGAGTAGGTGGGTTGGTCTTTGAAGTTATTTGGGTCCTTGAAGGTAATTTGGTGGTTCTCTGCACGTAGGGGTGGCAGTCTTTCCGGAATTTTATCAGGGAAGACGTTGTCAAATTCTTCTAGTAGTTCATGAACCACTGACTCCCATACCGCTGCTCAGTATTCTTCACTGGTGGGGGTGCAGGATACTCGGACTTTTTGCTCTGGAAACTCTATAACAGAATCGCCACATCTGATCACCACTTTGTGATTGGTGAGGAAGGGCATCCCAATCAGAGTATCGAACTTAGCTACATACCCTAGTAGCATTTTGTGTTCCGAGAACTTAACAGAACCTAGCTGGATTGAGACATTTGCGGTTTTATGGCTAGTCGAGCGGGATCCTTTTACTGCCAGCGAAACTGGAATTGGTTGTCGGAGGGTCTCGGTTTTGAGTCCATGGGCAGCCGCAAAGGTGTTGCTGATCATGTCTGTACCAATTGCTCCTGTATCAAAAAGGACACTGGCAGGGTGCCTATTGATATGGATGGTTCCTTCTAGTGCTCGGTGGGGTTTCTTTCCCAGCTTAGGCTGGATCAGGAAACATTGGGCTTCCAAGGTATTGATCTGCACATCCTCGTACTCGTCTGGCTCTATGTAGTTGGCTACCGGCTCCTTTTTGATTGCCTTTCCTTTCCCCTTCTTGGTGCGGCAATCTCGGGCCATATGTCTGGCTTTGCCATACTCGAAGCATTCCCCTTTTTCTCTGCGTTTTTCCTTGGTGGATTGCTTTGCAGTTTTCTGAAACTTGGACTTCTTTGTCTGTGATGGACCTGGTCCATTTTCTTGTCGTTTCCTTCGGGGCAGTGGAGGGGATCTAGTTCTGTAGGCGCTGGTCTCATGCAGTATCGCATCCTTTCGTTCTGCTTTTTTGATTATGTTGTGGATGTCATCATCATCCTCCTCCATTGGTTCTACTTCCCTGCAGAGTAGGGGGTGCATAGCGTCATAGAATCGGCACTTTTGCATGTAGGCCGATACTGCCCCGCGAGGCATACTCTTTACATAGAGCAAGAGGTCTGTTGCTATCTTCGTGATTCGTTCTGTTTTTCTACCGTGGGTCTGACTGATACTGTTGATGGCTTTGAATATCTCTTCGCTATTTTGGAATGACTGGAATCGTTCCTTCAGTGCTTCTAGCACTCTTGTCCCTCTTGCTCCGTCACCGTATGCATCCATGCACTACTGGTAGGCATCGAGGGCTCTGCCTTCACAGAAAGCTCCGATATACATTCCTGTATTGTAATCCTCGATACTGATACTGTGTAGTCTCAGGTACTGGTGTACTGCCGTTTCTTATCACTGGAAGGCTTCAGGTTTCAGGTCATCACCCTTTCCCGAGAAGTTTGCAGGTAGGGGGAGCTTAATCTTAGGGGGGTTGACAGGTATGTCACTGGCTCCAGGTCCTCCTCTGGGAGGGTCTGGCGGTCCTGGAGGACCTCCGGGTGGGTCTCTTGCTGAGCTTGCCATACTGTCTTCGCTATCGCTACTGCTGCCGCTACCGTCGTCCTTTGGGCCAGATGCCATACCTGTGCCTTCTGCCGGTAGTCTTGATGAACTTTCGCTAGTTCCGGGTAGTTTTCCCTTTCCGGGAGTAACTGGGAAGCCTCCGGGCCTGGATAGGCTTTGTTGGCTAAACTCTTTCTTGGATCGCTTGAAATCCTGAGCTGCCTGATCTCAAGCAAGCTGTCTTCCTGGACTGTCGATCGCAAATCCGTCCTTTGGTTTCTTTTCTTGACCTGGCCTCTTAGGCTTCGTTAGCCCTTCTGTGGAGACCTGTTTACCACTGGGCGGTGTGAGAGGGTCTATTGTGTAGGTGGGGTAGGCGGGCCGCTGCTGAGCTGCTCTGCGTTCGTACTAGCTTTGCTGAGTTGCGCCTGTCAATCTAAGATCATGCGCACAAGTTTCTAACCACTTGCTAAGGTTAAAAAAATGTAACGTGTTCGCACCGGAGTGCTAGTCACGCTTTGGGGTACAATAGGAGTAGCGCACGAGTTGATCTACAACTTATGGGCGTACTGCGCTAAGGGAGGCTCCGAGAGAAAGATATGAAGAATAGGGACTTGAAGAGGTAACCGTTCAACCAAGTATATTAGAAATACTCTGTCTGTCGAAGTCTGCCGTTCCTTTAAGGGAATTAGGGGTCTTTAAATACAAGATTTTCGTCCATGTCCTGCATGGGTGAGTTTCCCAATGATCCTTATCAAAACCCATCAATGAAACAAACTGAGTATCAATAGATACTCGAAACTACAAGTAAAACAAACTGAGTATCAATAGATACTCAAAACCACAAGTAAAACAAACGGAGTATCAATAGATACTCAAAACCACAAGTAAAACAAACTGAGTATCAATAGATACTCAAAACCACAAGTAAAACAAACTGAGTATCAATAGATACTCAAAACCACAAGTAAAACAAACTGAGTATCATTAGATACTCAAAACCACAAGTAAAAAAACTGAGTATCAATAGATACTTGAAACCACAAGTAAAACAAACTGAGTATCAATAGATACTCGAAACCACAAGTAAAACAAACTCAGTATCAATAGATACTCGAAACCACAAGTAAAACAAACTGAGTATCAATAGATACTCGAAACCGCAAGTAAAACAAACTGAGTATCAATAGATACTCGAAACCACATGTAAAACAAACTGTGTATCAATCGATACTCGAAACCACAAGTAAAACAAAACATAAAACAAATTCCTGAACCGAACAGACTGAAATCCAGTTCCGGTTACATTCGGTACACTCGTCACCTGCTCTCACTGCACTCGTACAGTGCAGTACAGTACTGTACGAGTACAGCCCCAAGGGAAGGGAACCGTACCGGTACCGACCCGTATCGTATGCCCAAATGCTGTGCCTCTCATCCGTTTCTCTCTCTTTGAAAAAAGCAACTACTCGTGCCAAGTAGAACAAAAAAACAAAACAAAACAGAATGAATGGGAGGCAACAGCCGAATGTATCTGCCAGCTCATACATTCAGCAGGATATCGCGCTGAAGAGGCGCTCTTTTTATGATGTGTTGCCCTCGGTAGTGCCCAGTGAAGTATCAGCCTGCTACCAGCTGTGTGACCCTCTTTTAAGTCTCAAAATACTTCCCTTATCCTCGGGATAATCCAGCAGCGCCCACCCCACTCCATCCTACCGTGGGATGCCCTCCCTCCCCTGAACAAAAGAAGTATTATCGGCACTACTGTTTTCCTCTCCGCTAACTTCTTCCCTCACTCCCGCCAACACCAAGAGCAATATGAGTACGTTCGGGTCCCAAAACATCAACTGCGGTAATGTGAGAGACAGCTATAACACCTGGAACAATTGCAACATATCGGTAACAGAGGAGGGGCGCTCGATTCTGGAATGGTTATCTCCGTTAGTCCCTCGGCAGAGGCATCGGGATGTTAGAAGGTCGCAAGTAGAGGGGGTAAACGATGGGCTGCTGCAAATGGACGAGTTTATAAATTGGAATACTGGCGAGGACGGAGAGGTTAACCCTGTCTTGTTTGGCTATGGGGATCCTGGGGCTGGGAAGACACATGTCAGGTATGAGTAGCATTCTCTTGGACATGTGGGGGGCTAATCCATGGGGCCCGGTAAAGCTCGTTAGTTACCGAAACCTTATGCAATCAAAGTTATAGAAAGCAGGTCACGGTTGCATGTTTGTACTGCGACTTCCAAGCCCGCAAAGAGCAGTCCACGGTCTCCATGTTAGGTGCAATTCTCAAGCAGGTTATTAGTAGCATGGATTGTATGCCGGAGGAAATCGCGACGGAATTTCGAAGGTCAAAAAGACTGCTAGACGGTCGAGAGCTTGAAAGGAGCGAAATGCTCAAGCTACTCATATCATCTCTCCGGACCCCACAACGGAGCTATATTTGCATCGATGCGTTGGATGAACTTCCCCGGGAGCAGCGACAGGAGCTATTGAAATCATTAGTGCGGATCATGCGAGAATCGCCCAACGCACGGCTATTCCTGACTGGTCGGCCACACATTTGGGATGAGGTAGAGAGGCATTTTCCGGGGACCGTGAAGGTCCAAATAAAACCCACCGAGCAAGATATCAAAAAATATCTCATCACGAGGTTGGACGATGATACACAGCCCGAAGCTATGGACCAGAATTTAAGAGAGGAAATCCTTGGCACCATTCCCCAAAAAATTGCAGGAATGTATGTAGCGGATCTCGTAACGTGTTGTGTAGGCCTGTTCTCAATTCATTAACTAATGTTTTTCTAGATTTCTACTAGTTTCGTTAAGCGTAAACGCGATCCTATCCCAGTCAACCATTTCACGGAGGAGAAGGACGCTTAGACAGATGGTGAAAGGCCTGGGGATGGGTGACGCCTATGCAGAAACTCTGGATCGGATTAGGGCACAGGACGGAGATAAGGGAAAACTCGGGATTGATACGCTGATGTGGCTCTCACAGTCCGAACGCCCGTTGCGTGCGGATGAGTTACTCCATGCGCTATCAATCGATAAGGATTCGACAGAGCTTGACCCTGAGAATGCCCCTGCTATCGGGACACTCTTAAGCTGTTGCCTAGGATTGGTCACAATAAATGGGAAGGGGTCGATAATTCGGTTGATACATTTAACTCTACAAGAGTATCTCAGCGGGCATCGTGATATTTTCGGTGGTGCTCATGCGAAAATGGCGGAGGTCTGCCTCACATACCTCAACTTTCAAAGCATTAAGGGCCTACCACCCAACCTACGATGGTCCACGAACAAAATCCCCTTTCTTGAATATGCCGCTTGTTACTGGGGAACACATTCCAGGAAGGAACTATCAGAACATACGAAATCGCTTGCACTCCAACTCCTTGGGGGGTATGATAGCTATTCATGCGCAATGTTGCTTTTAGAGAACCGAGAGACCTCTCGATTTTACGCCCATTCTGGGTATAACCACTTTACCACAGGGTTTACTGGGTTGCACGCTATCGCGTGGTTCGGGATTGCGGAAATTGCTGGCACTCTGATTAAGCAGAAGGGTTGGGAAATCAACGGAAAGGATGTCTTGGGGTCTACACCACTATTATGGGCGGTGGTCAACAACAACGAAGAGGTCTGCAAACTGCTGCTGGAGGTATGGAACGCAGATCCAAATATTGGGGACAATAGGAGGAGAACACCACTGTCTAGGGCAGCATGGTATGGGCACGAGGGTATTGTGAAGCTTCTTCTCCAACGCAAGGAAGTTAATCCCGACTCACCTGATAACGACGGCCAAACACCACTGTGGGGGGCAGCTTTGAATGGGCACGAGGGTATTGTGAAGCTTCTTCTCCAACACGAGGAAGTCAATCCCGACTCACCTAATAATGACGGCCAAACACCACTGTTAGGGGCAGCTCGG